>JAJONQ010024619.1:0-65567 GCA_036250385.1 Solanum microdontum | reverse complement strand
TCCTCCTCCTCCTTCTTCTTCTTCTTCTTCTTCTTCTTCTTCTTCTTCTTCTTCTTCTTCTTCTTCTTCTTCTTCTTCTTCTTCTTCTTCTTATTCTTCTCCTCCTCCTCCTTCTTCTTCTCCTTCTTGTTATTCTTCTTCTTCCTCTTCCTCCTCCTCCTTCTCTTCTTCTTCTTCTTTCTCTTCTTCTTCTTCACTTCTAGAGAGAGAATTTGGGTGTTTTGAAGATCCTCCTCCTCCTCTTCCTCTTCTTCTTCTTCTTCTTCTAGAGAGAATTATTCGAAGAGAATTTGGGTGTTTTAAAGAATGAGTTAAATGATTAGTTTAGGGGTCTATTAGGCTTATATAGGAGGTTAAATAACTAACTAACCGACCTCCCTTAACCCCTACTTAATAACTAATTAATTCCCAAACACCCAACTTAACAACTAAAACTAAAAATCTGCCACAACTCACGAACCACCCACCCACCCACAGACCGTGGGTGGGTCCACACTCCATACTGCACCTCTGTAGGTGCTGGTTCTGGGGCTGAAAATGCAGGCCAACTCAGGCCTTGACTCATGACCTCAACCCACGGGGCGTGGGTCCACTCACGGCCAGTAGGTGCCAAGCGTGAGTGGCATGATTTTTGACAGCTTTTAGGGCTGTTTTGAGGTCCTCCTCAAGGACTCCTTGGGTGGTCCTTGAGGGGTCGTACCATGACGCCTAACCCTTAAACCTCCATTCTATGTTTGGGAATCATTTTTACGACTTAAACCATCTCATCAAGCTCTAAAATTCTTACGAAAAGCTCTAGAACTCTCTAGTTCAACTTACTAGTTTCCGAGGCATAACAATATCTCCCCCTTGGGATCATTCATCATCGAATGACGATTCTAAACACTTCTTAAAGTCACAACTCTAGACTATCATCCCATCATGCATGCAACATATCTAAATGCACATAACCAAGCAAGAAAACTTCAATTCCAAGTTAAACACATTCAATGCAACCCAAGGGAGTAGGAACTACTTCTACCTACCCAAAATGAATGAAATTCTTTATTTACTCATTCTCAAGGAGGAAATAACATCTCCCAACTAAAATATGCTCAATACACACTCAAGGAGCCTAAATGCATTTTACTCTCAAAAAAGCATTTATTCATGGAGGAATCTTTCACTCCAAACTAAGGCATGCTCATTAACTCATCTCATGAAGTCTAGATGCAATTTAACTCAAATACACTACAACATGAGGAAAACAATGAATATAAGTCATTTCTAACAAGACCAAGCATTTTCATGAACATGCATATAAGAAAATCATGGTAACATATAAACACACAATAACCTTGCTAGATAGGCACACTAACTCCCCCTTGGGAGTAAACCTACACAAACTCTTCTAAACTTCATGCATACAAAAAAACAACTTCAAAGTCCAACATAACAAGTCATAAAAGACAAGAAATATGGAAATTTACTAAAGCATAAAACACATTCCAGAAAGGGACATAAGGAGAAACTCTTGATCTTCTCTAGATTGGAGAGCATAAAACCTATTCTTTTTTTAGAACTATCATCCGGACCACTAGAGGCAACTTTCTTACCCTCTCTTCCCTTAGCCTTAAGAATCGGGAAATCTCTTATTTTGTGCCCATCCTTACCACACCCATAGCAACCATCCATGCCGGTTAGGCACTTACCATAATGACTCCTCCCACACTTGGAGAAATTAGACTTGGGGAATGGAGACCCACTACCCTTCTCTTAGTCAAACCTAGGGTGTTGGAAGAATCTTGACAGAAATACCTTTGTTTAGTCCTAGGCCTACTTTGTCCATCAGACTTACCATTAGGAAAGTTCCCATCATTGGTTCTAGATTTTTTCACCTCCCTATTCATTTTCTTAGGCTTTTGCTCCTCAATTTGTTGAGCATGCACCATGAGACGGGAAATATTCATACTAGGGATAAACATTGCCGAACGACATTCATTAATTACTAAGCCAGACACTTCCATCACAAACTTATTCATCTTGGCCCTACAATACCCCACTATCATTGGAGTATATTTGGATATTTGGGTGAACTTAAGGGAATACTCCTTCACACTCAAACCCCCTTGACGAAGGTTTATGAATTCTTGCATCTTTAGTTCCCTCAACTCTAGGGCAAAAAACCTATCAAGGAATGCTTCTTTGAACCCTTCCCACTCTATTGGGCCCTCTTCTACCGGCCTACCATCTTTCCATTAGTCAAACCAAATTTGTGCTACATCCCTCAATTGGTAAGCGACTAGATCCGCTTTCTCTACCGAAGTTAGTCCCATGATAGCAAGCACCTTATACACCTCATCTATAAAACCTTGAGGATCTTCCTCCACGTTGGAGCCATAAAACTCTGGAGGGTTCATCCTCAAAAACTCTTTCACCCTAGAAGCAGCCATCCCACTTATTGGGTTTGCCGGAGCTACCACCTCTCTAATAGCTTGGGGCATCATAGCTTGGGCTTAAGTGGTCATGGCTTGATCTTGAACCGTCATGGCTTGAGTTATATCTGGAGAGTGAATCTAAACTCCGCATGAGTCATATTTTTCCCTATAGGGTCAATTGGAGCTTGAGGAGGAGCTTGATGTGGCACTTGGGGAGGAACCTTTTGCTCCACATTGCCTTCCTGTTCTCTCCTAACATTCACTCTTGTATTAGCCATACCCTGAAAATCAACGGGCACGGATTAAAAGAAGGGCCAACTAAAACCAAACTCTATGGCCCGACTTAGAGAATGAAGAAGTGAGATTTACTAAATATCCAATAGCCTCCTATTCATAAATGTGGTGCGCTTCCCATTTATGAACAAGACTTTACTAGACGTGGTTTGAGACACTCTAAAACCATCCCAAAACCTTATGCTCTGATACCAAGTTTTTTACGACCCAGGAGTACCCCCTAGACGTAGCACGACGTACAAGACTTCAAAAAGTCTCATACAAGCCCTTAGCATATCATGAACATGAGATTATAGAAAACTATGGAAAAATTTAAAACTTTTTACAATCGAAATCATTTTTATAAAAGCAACCGGAAGTCTTTCTATACTTTGTCTAAAACTATCTAATACAACTTTAGAATAAAACTCTTGGGACACAGCCCATACAATAATCTCAACATGAAAATAAAAGACATAAAGGAATGGTGGATGTTGTCCTCGAAGCTATGAGGACTCACCAATATCTTTAACTCCTTAGCTCCTTAGGAAACCTAGCTTCAAGATAGCATTCAAGTCTCCAAACCCTATATTTGATTAGAATGTAGGCACAGTATATGTTAGTACAAAATGTACTAAATATGTTAGCTAGCATAATCATAAGAGCATAATACAAGGGTTAGTCAATATAAGACATAGTAAAAAATTATATGAAATACTTCATGAAACATAAACGATAAGCATAAGAGACAATATCATAATCATAATAAGCAAAGTCTCCAACATAAGCATCATATAAGCATAATTTGACTCTTGTCATCTATTCCATAATAGAACCATTCTCAAGTAACCTTAAAAGCATATATGTGCAAAGCATGAATAGCATGCCATAATACCACCGAAGCCAAGTAACCTTTTTTGGTCATCTTAATCATAGTATATGTACATGGTCAAGTCTCTAAGCTTTTATACCATAAGGGCACCATACTCCTAAGTAACCTCAAAGAAAACTTGTGCTATGTATGTAAGGCATATCATACTACCCTTCACACTAAGCATAACCTTGAAGTCATCTTAGTCATACTCACCCTCCTTTGGCCTCATTATTAGCTTAACTCTCAAAACTAAGGGAATCTCTCACCTTTAGTCAATTATATCTAGGAGGGAAACTACAACACAATCCTATCTCAAGACTTCTCTTTAATAACCCTAAGTCATACATGTGCAATGCATGCATAGCACCCCATAATACTATTCATGCTAAGTACCACTTTTAGGTCCTCATACTAATACTTCTTGGTTTGGAACCTAGTCCCTCTCTTTAACTTTAGAACACTATGAGGTACTCTCTTCAACACATCTTAGTTCTTTAATAGCTTGAACCCTATGAGATACTACTTTTAGTATGTCTAAGTTCCTTCTTCACATGGACCCTATGAGATACTACCTTAAGAATGTCTAAGTCCATTTATATTCTTGAACACTATGAGGTACTTCATTAAGTAAGTCTTAGTTCATTTATGCTTTTGAACACTTTGAGATGCTTGTTTACGCATGTCTTAGTTCATTGGATAGGGAGATTGCTACTAGAAACCTTAACTCAACTATATGAAGGCTCCCATCTCATGAGACCTAACTTTGTGAAAACCCACACTCTACTACGTAAGATTTCCCCCTTTAACTTGGATTGTATTCACATGAAATAGGTGTGGTTCTACTTTCTACTTGGAGCCCGGACCCTTTCTTGTGTGACACTCCATCTCATTGTCAATATCCACTTGGATCAAAGCATACACCCCAAGATTTACTTGTTAAGCCTTGCTTAACACTCATGTCTCATGGAAGGATGTCCTTGACAATCAATACATGTTCAAGTGATTCTATCACTTTATACTTTCAAGCATTCATAAGGTAGGTTTGGTGAGTATAGGCCTTTTACCACAATTCTACATATTAGACTTCTATTGTCATTTATACTTGACTCTCCAAGCCTTAACACATCTAGTTCATCACATTGGATTTACTCTCAAAACCCTAGTGATCAACATTCATGACTACAAGCTCTATACTCGAATCTTTACTTCTTATTAGCTTCATTATACCTAGATTTCAAGGTATTATAATCATATCTCTCATTACTAGGTGATTCTAGTCACAATTGTTCATAAAGGTTCAATTCCAACATTACAAGTCAAGATCAATCGTATTCAATAAGGTCTAGTTCAAATAATGATTATATGCTCCTAACTTTGAACAATTACTACACATGACATTGAGTTAGAAAGATCACCTATGAACCTTCAGTTTCACCTCTAATTGTATAAACCACCAAAGTATCAAATTTATCAAATAGACTAGGGTGTACCATAGCAATCACATGAATTCATCATAATATCACAATTCAATGTTAATACAATCATAATTAGGTATTATCCACTAGATTGGAATCATACCTAAACCCTACCCACAATGTAGAAGGAAACCCTAGCTAGATTGGGCTTTTGACTTCACAATTTGGGGAAAACCTAGGGGACACTATGGTTGGAAGAACCCATAGATGATTAAGATAACATACCTCAATTCAAAGCCCTAATCAAGCTTGAAACAATGGATGAAAATTGACCTAGGTTGCTGCCCCAACTTCGTTTCTTCTTCTTCTTCTTCTTCTTCACTTCTAGAGAGAGAATTTGGGTGTTTTGAAGAATGATTTAAATGATTTAGTTTTGGGATCTATTAGGCTTATATATGAGATTAAATAACTAACTAACCGACCTCCCTTAACCCCTACTTAATAACTAATTAATTCCAAAACCCCCAACCTAAAAACTAAAACTAAAAATCTGCCCCCACTCACGAACCACCCACCCCCGGACTGTGGGTGGGTCCATGATCTGTATTGTACCTCCGTAGGTTTTGGTTCTAGGACTGAAAATGCTGGCCAACTCAGGCCTTGATCCACAGGGCATGGTTCCACCCATGGCCAGTAGGTGCCAAGAGTGAGTGGCCTGATTTTTGACAGCTTTTAGGGTTGTTTTGAGGTCCTCCTCAAGGACCCCTTGGGTGGTTCTTGGGGGGTCGTACCTTGACACCCTAACCCTCAAACCTCCATTCTATGTACGGGAATCATTTTTACGACTTAAACCCTTTCATCAAGCTCAAAAACTCTTACGAAAACCTCTAGAACTCTCTAGTTCAACTCTTAATATTTGCCTTATGTTCTTCAAGATATGAATACTACAATAGCAAAAGGTAGAAGAATGGAGGGTGACAATGTGAATGAAGAATCCCATCAAGCTCTGATTGATCCTTCGGCTATGTCGAATGTAGAGGTTAGGTCGGCTTTTCAAATGTTGGCCCAAGCTTTGACGACTCAAGCTCACGCTGTGATGGCTCAGGGCAATAGATATGTTGTGACTAATATGAATTTAATGGCTTCAAGTGTGAGGGATTTCGCAAGAATGACCCCCCCTGGAGTTTCATGGCTCAAAAGTGGAAGAGGATTCTCAAGAGTTTGTGGAACAGATTTTTATAGTACTTGCTATTATAGGGGGGGGAGGGGGACTTCGGTAGAGAAAGTGGAGTTAGCCGCTTACCAATTGAAAGGCGTTGTTCAAGTGTGGTATAATCAATGGAAGAACAATAGGTCGGTAGGAGCGGGTCGCATAGAGTGGGAAGTGTTTAAATCGGCATTTCTTGATAGGTTCTTTCCGTGAGAGTTGAGGGAAGCTAAGGTGGAAGTGTTCATTAAATTTTTTCAAGGAAGTATGAGCGTGAAAGAGTATGCACTAAAGTTCACTCAATTGTCCAAGTATGCTCCAACTATGGTGGCAGATTTGAGGGATGAGATGAGTAGGTTTTTGACGGGTGTGTCCGACTTGGTAGGAAAAGAATGTCGTACAGCAATGCTCCATCATGATATGGATATCTCACTTCTGATGGTGTATGCCCAAAAAATTGAGGAAGAGAAACTGAAGGAAAAGAATAGGGAGATGAAAAGAGCTAGGACTAGTGATAGGAAATTCTCCAATACTAGGTTCGATGGACAAGGTCGACCAAGGTTCAAACATAGGTTCTCCAACCAAGGTTCCTATATTGCTACCCCAAGGGTCAACAAGGATAGGGTGTCTAACCTTAAACCTCAAGGAGGTAATAGTGGTGGTTCTTATGTGGCTAGGCCTAATTGTGCAAAGTATGGAAGAAAGCATGACGGTAAATACCTAGTTGGCACGGATGTGTGTTTTAGTTGTGGAAAGAGTGACCACAAGATGAGAGATTCCCTGATGCTCATGGACAATGGGAGATAAGGCAAGTAAACTCCTCCTAGCGGTTCAAACTCCAATGCCCCAAAGAAAAAAACGCTTTTATGCTCTTCAATCCCGAGGTGACCAAGAGAACTCCCCGGATGTGGTGATCGGTATGTTAAAATTCTTTCTTATTGAAGTATATTCCTTATTAGATCCCGGTGCTACTTTCTCCTTTCTGACACCTTATGCGACCATGAAGTTGATATACTCCCCGAAGTATTATTAGAACCTTTTTCGGTCTCTACCCCGGTTGGTGATTCTGTGGTGTCTAAGAGGGTTTATATAAGATGTCACATTTCCTTGTCCCGTAGAGTTACTCGTATTGATTTGGTAGAGCTTGACATGTTAGAATTTGATGTGATTTTTGGAATGGATTGGTTGCATGCATGTTATGCCTCTATCGATTTTAGAACTCGGGTGGTTAGATTCCAATTTCTGAATGAGCCTATATTAAAGTGGAAGGGGGGAAATTCTATGCCTAGAGGTCAGTTTGTGTCCTACCTTAAAGCTAGAAAGATGATACACCCTTAACTTAGAACCATTACTTGTCCTCAAGTGATGAAACATCAGTGCAAATACCCTTCAAATTATCTACAACTTTTGACATTATGCAACAGGTATTTCAAGCACAATTTGTATCTCAAACCTCTGAATCTAACATATAAGGATCAATACATGACATCTCATTACCTTTGGTAAATCATGCTTATGTCTGTTAATCATCAGCTCACACAATTCACTTTCCAATGCACCCACTATGTCCTCACACCAAAGAAGTCCCTTGCTCAAAATAGTTGGGACTGAATACTACACTCACACTCTCAAAGAACTTCTAACACTAACAACAAACTACCATAGGCTTGCCCTTGTTTTCTACGCTCTATCATTCAAAAACCTGGAATAGGATCACTGTAGGACTTTTATTGGCTTGTAAAATAGGCTCGGGATTAGGGAATGGATGTTTGGTTTTGTGAGTGACTAATCCCTTGGATTTCCAATGTTTCATTTTCACATACTCTTTTCTTAGTGAAACCCTCGTTTTCTTAATTTCAATCAAACCCAGTAGCTATTATTCTCTCTCTTTTTTTTTTTTTTTTTTATATGGCATTTTGATAAGCCTTTAGCTCGCTGGTTGAACCTTCTTTTTCTTTTCTTTTCTTTTCAGATTCTACACACCCTCAACTTAGGATTTTGGCCTGGGCTGTGATATCTTACCAAACGGAAAACCAAGGATATGATATATTTTGGGTAAGAACAAAGATTGATTCAAGGCTCAAATTGGGTTCAAGTGGTATGCTTTTCATTTGGTTCTTTGATTTTGGCTTCTTTTTTTTTTAACTGATTTAACAAAAATGGCCTGCTGGTCCTTTCCTATCCAGTTATTCTCAAATTCAAGAAAGACTACTTAGGCAAGTTCTAGTTTCTGCTCCTAGTGCTAGACATCAATCAAACCTCACACACACAAAACACAAGGTTGCATCGGTCAGTTTCTTGGGTCACCAACTAATTGTTCAGATTAGCTATATTCAACACATCAGTATCTAAGATGTCATCTAAAGATCCTAACTGTCAAACTTAGATTCAGGTTCTCATTTATCACAGAGTAGCTGCAACACAGCTCAACACACAAAATCTTTCAAAACAGTCACACAAACACAGAGTCAACCTCCATAATTTGTTTAATAGCTATGGAAGGTTGCTCACCACCCCCTCCCTAAAAAGAAACTTTGCCCTCAAAGTTAATACAGAATAGTAAAACAAACAGGGCTATGAGGAGGGGTCATACCTATGGCGTTCTAGGCGCCAGTCGTTGGGTCAGCATTTGAACCCTTATCACCGGGTGCACTTTCAGAACTTAGCTCCTGAGTAGGTTGGTCATTAGTCATAGGGGTAGGTGCACCACTCTCAGAAATAGTAGGTGCTCCACTCCCAGAAGCGCCAATTATGGTTGCATCTCGTTGGTGTTGCTCCCGGGTAGCCTTCTCTTGAGCTTCCTTCTTTGATGCTTGACGAGCTTTCTTTTCCTGTCGTGTTTCCTCTATGGCTAAGTCATCAGGTGTCTGCTCATCAGGTTCTCCAACCTTTTTTCTTTCTCTTGCTGGATTTGCTTTTAGGGAGATCCCCCCAGATGTCACCAAGAGAGTGACTAGCGGGCTGCTCATCAAATATGTTCATTAACGAGTCTGGGATGGCTGGGGTGGGCACCCGTACCAGCTGTTCAGCCAGTTTTGCAACTTGTACTCCCATGTCCGCCAACTGCTTCTGGAATTCTTCATTTCTGTTTGAGCCGACAGTCTGCAAATGATTTTGGATATGAACCTCTAAGCCATCATCCTATTTTTCAAAACAACAAGTTCCTTCCAAATTTCATCTTTTATACTCTTCTTCGCGGCTAAGACATCGCGTTGTATGAGCTGAGGCATCCGGTGGATAATTTGGTCGACCAAAGTCCTGGTCTAACGCTGATCTGCAACCAACCTTTCAAGGAAAGCAATAGAAATAGTGATATAAGTACCTGAAGGTTAGGAGTTAGAATCTGGCTGTGATGATGGTGCCCCTGATGTTGTCTGTGAAGGCTCTCCTTGTTCAGCCTGACCAACGACATGTGGGAGTACTGCTGGTGTGTGAGGTATCAGTGCTAATGGCCCAACTACACATGACTTTCTGCCGAACAGAGGATTGTTGACATCCTGAATCTTGGAGGCTGCAGTTATTTTGGTTGCCTCAGTTCGTTTATCCACCAAGTGATTCGGAGGAATGCTCGCCTATGAACAAAGTTTCCCGATCAGACTGAGAAACAGGAAATCTGCTCTCTCATTCAATGCCCTATCACGCATCTCAGTGGGAATGATCCACCCTGCATTCACTAAGTAACCGGCCATGAGGCAAGCAACTAAAGAGGCCAACGACGGAGACAAAGTATTATCATTTCCAGTGGGTCGCAACTGCGCTCGAACTATAGACCACCAAACCTTGGCTAGAAAAGTAAGGGATGCCTTTGTAATGTGTATATGGGAATCAGACACCCACACTGCTGCCTTTTTTTCCGTGGCTATGTAGCTGCTAATCCAACGCATAATGCGCTCTCGGGAAGTCTGGTCTTCCATTTCTGCTTCACTCGTGACAGCATGGTGTTTGGCCTTAAATAAGCCTACAGAAGCCGATGATGAATACTCAGGGTCATGTAGCATCCTATTGATCAATGCCTCAGAGATGTCCACAACTTCTCCCCACACAGTGATTGTCTCTAACAGGTTAAAGGTGGCTGCTATTGCTTTCTGTGCTCGCTTAGATGATTCTATTTTTGCAGCCTTGTTCATCAGAGTAGCTAGATAGATAGCATATAATTCTCTAGGTAGATGGCTAGTGTATACCCTAGGATCATTGTTCATCCATTCAAATTGGTGAAGCTGAAACAACCTGTAAATTTCTGGAAACACTTGGATGTCTTCCATCACTACTCTCGTCTCAGGCATGAGGGGCCTTTTTCTAAAACCTCCTGACTTACCCACAATACCTTTGTTAAAGAACTCTTCTGATCTATCCACCGTCCACATCACTCTGAAGCAGTCAATCAATTGTTGCCTTAATGTAGGATTTGGATCTCGAAGTTGGACATATTGCACCATCGTGTCATCTGGAGTCACCTCATCATCTTCTCCCATAGTTGGTTCTTCTTGTGTACTAGTTGTAGCTTCTGTATTTGCTGTAGGTGGAGATGAGTGTGAATCCTCCTAAGAACCACCTTCAAATTCCGAACTACCCCTTTAGTTATCAGCAAATTGACTACCACTGGCAGCGTCCAATTGATTTCCCGAGTCCTCCCTGTTTTTAGAAATTTCACCTCCCTCTTCAGACTGAGGAGGAGAGTCCTGGAGGATTGCCCTTTTTGCCAATGATCTAGTAGCCCGAGGCAAGTTCGCTTCAGGTGTAAAATTTATGCGCACTTCATAACCACTAGCGTCGGAGTCGTCATGACCCTCTGATTGAGAAGCGGTGACAGGGGCAGGTTTGTTAGCATTCTTCCTTCTAGGACCCATTGTACCGAGAAACAAAACACCAATTCAATACAATCATCACTAAAATGACACACTAAAGGGTACTCAGACGTCCCTTGTGTATTATCATCGTGATGGCTTGCCTTAATAAAGTCGTCACCCAATCTATCATCGACAAAGGTCACATAATCAAAAACAAACAAACACTGAATACAGGAAAATTACGAAAAATTACAATTAAAGTAAACTATACGGGAACTTTCACGGGCCATGGTATACAACACGGACCGTGAAGTCCCTCATGGAGTTGGGACAGAATTAGTGTACATGATGGACGATTGAATCTTTTATCCAAGGCATGTTCACTGACACTTGCACGGCTTGTGGAGTTCACCAAGGTCCGTGATCATGACCATGAACTTTATTAGAGGGCTAGGTGGACTTCAAGTGTAGTCCATGACAACGTTCACGGCCTGTGGCATCTTCTACGGTCCGTGAAGCCTGTCGTGGTCTTACACGACCAGTAAACAATCACCTTCCTCCCTACCCAATGTTATAGCCATTTTCCCACCATTTTAAACACAAGCAACACCTCTGTGTATGTAGAATTGTCAACCCCATTTCGATTTATCCTACTTCTTAACAAAAAATCACACACAACTAAATCCACAAGAACAATTTGGCAGATTCACACACAAGAACAAATAAAACTTCCCAAGTCGACTTACCTACTACAGCTATTATCCACTATCAACTAATCACCATAATGACAAGCTAAACACAAGAAAATTGAATTGATTAAACATAGGTTTAGGCAAGATTGAACTTTATAAACCATGAACGATCAACTTACTTGGAGAAAATGAGGGTTTGCACACAAAGTACTCAGGAACTCACTCAACACTCTTACACCACTGAAAGGTTTAGGGTTTCGATTCTTGGGTGAGTGGTGATCGACTTAGCTTGTGGATAGCTGTTATGGGGAATAGTGGAGAAAAGAAAGAAAACAAAGGAGAAAAACAAATTGAAACTGGGCGCTTGAGGAAATATATACGTTCACTTTCCAATTTGGTCCAATCGCAGGTCGGGTCGGGTTTCAAGAGGGTTGAGTCATAAACTATGGACTGTGAAGAAACCTTGAAGGGCTTCACGGTTCATGAGACCATCCATGAAACTAACCAACGACGATACTTACCTAAGGCAGACGATGGACCGTGAAGTTTCCCGTGAAGAGTATCACGATCCGTCAGGCAGCCCATGTAGGTGACTTGGGACCCTCGATATTTATATTTGAGGTTCACAAGAGGCTAGGCAGTCCGTACACACCTTAACAGAGTGAACCCTTTCGTGAACCCTATTTGATGCAATTTCCAATAGCTTCCAAACTTAGGCTTCAAGTTGACGGACCGTGAAAGCACCCGTGAAGAGCACCACGGTCCGTGAGATTGTTCGTGAAGTTCAGTCTGCAACAGGCCCTATATTTTTCCACTTATTCTCTCCTACATACATCAGCACACAGTGACTCTATAAAAACAAGGAAAAATAAGGCAAAAGTGAACATACCTAATACAATTACATCTTGGGTTGCCTCCCAAGCAGCGCACAATATAACGTTGTGGCGCGACGCAGGTTACTTGATTACTCAGACTTCATCAAGTTTGCATTCCTCAACAATTTTCACATCATCAAGGACACCTAGATATGCCTTGATTCTCTGGACATTAGATTTGAACTTCTCACCTTTATCATTCTCTAGCTCAATTGCACCAGATTGAAACACCTGTGTGACCTTAAAAGGTCCAGACCATTTAGACCTCTGTTTTCCTGGAAACAGACGCAGTCTGGAGTTGAAGAGTAACACCAAGTCACCAGGAGTGAAGCTTCTTTTCTCAATATGCTTGTCATGATATAGCTTCATCCTCTCCTTATACAATGTTGATCTGTCATAAGCTCTCAGACGGAACTCATCCATCTTATTGATCAGATCCAACCTCAAGTTTGCAGTTTCGCTCCAACTGAGGTTTAGCTTCTTCAATGCCAGAGTGCTCTATGCTCAAGCTCAACTGGCAAATGACATGTCTTTCCAAACACCATTTGATATGGAGACATACCAATAGGTGTCTTGAAAGCTATTTGATATGCCCATAGAGCATCATCCATCTTCCTTGCCCAATCTGTCATGTTGGCATTAACTGTCTTGGACAAGATTGCTTTAATCTCCCTGTTAGAGACTTCCACTTGTCACTGGTCTGTGGGTGATAAGGTGTTGCAACCTTGTGTTGTTTTACGCCATATTTGGTCAGAAGTGCACTGAAAAATTTGTTGCAGAAGTGAGAACCACCATCACTGATAATGGCTCTGGGTGTTCCAAACCTTGAGAAAATGTTCTTTTTCAGGAAACCAGCAACACTCTTTCCATCGTTCTCAGGTGAAGCAACCGCTTCAACCCATTTGTACACATGGTCAACGGCAACCAGTATGTATGTTTACCCATATGAACTCACAAAGGGGCCCATGAAATCAATACCCCACACATCAAACAATTCCACCTCCAAAATAGGTGTCATGGGTAACTCATGGCGCCGAGAGATGGCTCCTTGACGCTGGCACACATCACAACTCCTTTCTATGTCCACTGCATCTTGATGAATTGTGGGCCAGTAGTATTCACACTGAGTATCTTGTGGGCTGTTTGAGCACCTCCATGATGACCACCCACTAGAGATGAGTGACAGGCCTCCAGAATGTGCAACATTTCAACTTCCAGAACACATCGCCTAATTATGTTGTCAGCACAAACCCTGTACAGATATGGTTCATCCCAAAAGTATTTGCTTACATCATGCAGGAAGTTTTTCTTTTGCTGATATGTCAGCCCCTCAGGCATCAAATCACTAACTAGAAAATTAGCATAGTCAACAAACCAAGGAATAAGATCAAGAGTAGCAACTAATACCTGTTCATTCGGAAATGTATCATCTATCTCAAGCTAAATTTCTTCCTTCTTTGCAGCATCCAACCTAGAAAGGTGATCAGCTACCTGGTTCTCACAACCTCTCTTGTCTTTCACTTCAAAATCGAACTCTTACAGCAGCAGCACCCATCGAATCAGCTTCGGCTTAGCATCTTTCTTTTCCATGAGATATCTCAAAGCAGCATGGTCTGTATAAACTATCACCTTAGTGCCCAACAGATAAGCTCTAAAATTTTCAAAAGCATATAGTACAGCCAATAGTTCCTGCTCAGTGACTGTGTAGTTTCGTTGTGCCCCATTTAGCGACTTACTAGCATAGTAAATTGGATGGAACATCTTGTTGCGCTTCTATCCCAACATAACTCCTAACGCAGCCCCACTAGCATCACACATCACCTCAAACAGCTCCGTCCAGTCTGAGCGAATAATCACTGGTGTTGAAATCAGCTTCTCTTTTAGGCACTCAAAAGCTTTAAGGTATGCCTCATCAAAGACAAATTCCACCTCCCTTTCTAAAAGCTTTCACATGGGGTGTATAATTTTGGAGAAGTCCTTCATGAAACACCTATAGAATCCAGTGTGTCCTAGGAAGCTTTGAACACCCGTCACACAGATTGGCGGAGGTAATTTTTCAATCACCTCAATCTTAGCCTTGTCGACCTCAATTCCTTTCTGTTACACCTTGTGTCCAAAGACTATGCCTTCTTTTACCATGAAGTGGCACTTCTCCCAATTTAGCACTAAGCTAGCTTTCTCACATTTCTCTAGAGTGTCCTCAACCATGTCTGAAAAGATGGACATCATACACCTTTGGAATGTGGCTGGTGCATTACATAGTCCAAATGGCATGCGTTTAAATGCAAAGGTACCATAAGGGCATGTGAAGGTGCTATTTTCTTGATCTTCAGGAGCAATTGATATTTGGTTGTAGCCAGAGTATCCATCTATGAAACAGTACCACCCTTTACCTGCCAACCTGTCAAGCATCTGGTCCATGAAAGGCATGGGGAAATGATCCCTCAAAGTCCACTTGTTCAGCTTACTGTAGTCAATGCATACTCGCCATCCAGTGATTGGTCTCTGCATAAATAATTCATTCTTAGCATTTTCCACCACAGTCATACGTCTCTCTTTAGGCATACATTGCACTAGACTGACCCAGTGGCTATCAGAGATAGGGTAGACCACCCCAATATCTAACAATTTGATTATTTCTTTCTTAACCACCTTTTGCATAGGTGGGTTCAACCTCTGTTGGTGTTCAATACTCGGGCTGCAGTCTTTCTCAAGCAGAATCTTATGCATGCAAATAACTGGAGGTATTCCAATTATATCAGCAATGGTCCAGCCAATGGCTCTTTTGTATCTTTTTAGCACCTTGATTACCTCTTGTACCTGCTCTTCATTCAAATCTGCAGCCAATATCATAAGTAAAGTGTTATTAGTACCCAAGAATACATACCTAAGATGAGTGGGTAACTATTTCAGCTCTAGCACCGGTGGCTCCTCAATGGATGGTTTCGCTGGAGGGCTTGGCCTATTTTTCAAGTCCAAATCTAATTTCTTTGGAGCATACGAGTGTGCTCCCATACCTTGCAAGGCATTCACGGTATCTACATAGTCAGACCGGAATCAGCATCAAAGTTCATCAGTACTGCTGCTAATGTTTCAACAGCCATTCTCTTTTCTATGGCTACCCTCATAGTTTTCATCAGTGACCATCTCTATTACAAATATCGCATTTATATCTCATGGCTATTTTATTGACCTGCAAATATTGAACTATACCTCACCTGTGTTGAGTCTGAACTTCAACTCCTCTCTCTCAACATCAACTAAAGCTCTTCCCGTGGCCAAAAAGGGTCTTCCCAAGATGATGGGAACCTCAAAATCCACTTCGCAATCCAAAATCACGAAATCAGCTGGAAAGATGAAAGTTTCCACCTTTACAAGTACATCACACAGGATTCCATCGGCCTCTTTTTTGACCTATCAGCCATCATCAACCTCATGATGTAGGTTTTGTTACTCCCAAACCTAAATTTTCATAAATGGCTAAAGGCATCAAATTTATGCTAGCTCCAAGATCACATAAAGCTTTTGCAAACTTGATTGACCCAATGGTGCATGGTATCGTGAATGCACCTGAATCCTCATTTTCCTGAACCAAAGATCTGGTAGCAATGGCACTGCAATGGTGAACATCGTTAGAAAAATCATGACTTACAGCTTTTTTCTTGGTAACCAAGTCTTTCATGAACTTGGCATATCCTGGCATCTGCTCCAGGGCTTCTACTAATGGAATGTTTACTGAAAGTTGTTTCAGCACGGTGATGAATTTCGTAAAATTTCGATCTTTAGCTTTCTTTTTTAGCCTTTGAGGGAAAGGAGGAGGTGGTATGGGAATATGTTGTAAGGGCAGGTTTTCCTGAACCTCTTTCTCTTTTCCTCTCGCAGATTTGCTTTAGGTTGAGCCTCCTTCAGATCATCTACCTGTATAGTCTCATCCTCATCTCTGCTAGCTTGCTCCAAGACCTGTTCATACTTGGTACCTACAGAAATAGGGTCAAAAAGAACTTTACCACTCTTGGTGGCGATGGCCATGCAACGTCCTTCCTTCTTGGGATTTTAAATGGTATCACTTGGTAGTGATCCATTCTTTATCTGATTCAGTGAGGCTGAGAGTTGCCCCAACTGTTACTCTATTTGTTTAATGGAGGTGGTGTGAGATTCCACCAACTGACTCATGCTCGAGAAGTCACCTTTCATTTTTTTCACCCCTGCATCGATTGACTCAACCTTCTAAAGTACCTTAGCCATCATGTCCTCAAGCTTAGACCAGCTAGAACTACCACTCGTCCGGTCTCTATTACCTGGAGGTATATACACAACACTGCGATCATTTCTATACCCATCTCTGTTTTGCTAGTTTCCTTGATCTTTATTTGCTGGCCTTTCATACTGACCATCCCTAGCATAGCTCCGAGTTATAATTCTAAAAACTTCCTTGGTTCCCCAAATAGTTAGCTTCCTCATCAATTTCAAGATCCTAATATTCATACCTGTTCTGCTATCCCACAGCATTAACCTTTTCAAATTTGGCAACAATGTGCTTTTTGAGCAGGTCTATTTGAGTCCTCATATGTGCCATGTCTTGGTCCCTTTCTTTTTCTTTCTTCCTCTATTCAGCTGAAAGCCCAAATGTATACCCAAGCTCTCCTACCTCTGCATCTCTAGTGTACCATGCTTTGTTGTTCTTTGAGACCTCATCCAATAGTTGCATGCTCTCCACAAAAGACTTCCTCATAAATGAGCCCCCACAAACTGCATCAATAACAGGCTTAGTAACATAATTCAGGGACCTATAAAAGGCATGTTTAAGATGCATTTCGGTAAGATCATGGTTGGGGAATTTCTTTAACTTTTGGCTAAATCTCCACCAAGTATCATGCATTGCTTCTCCTGGTAGCTGCTTGTGTGTACTAATCTCGTCATTCATCTGCAACTCATTTGATTCTGGGAAGAATTGTTCCAGGAAAGCTTCCTTCAACTCATTCCAAGTTCTGATGGAGTCATCTAGCATCTTATTCAACTACTTAGTCGCCTCTCTAGTAAGAGACAATGGAAACAACCTCAATCTCATTGTTGTTTGGTTAACCCCAGGAATCTCCTGTGACTTACATATTGCCACAAAATTAATCAAGTGTTGATTTGCATCATCACCAGCTGCACCTCTAAACATACCTTTCAGGTTCAGCAATTGGAATCATGGTGCTGGTGATTGTGAACTTAACACCTAGGGGTAGTGCAGGTAACACTATGGCTCTAGCTCCGTCCAAGTCAGCATCATCTTCTTCATACATCATATGAGCTGGATGTTGAGGTCTACCCCTTTGGGCTATTGGTTGGCGCTAAGGATGGACTACTCCTTCCTCACCTATGTTCTCATCTACTACCCTAGGTTGATTGATTCTAGTATTTTGCTGGAAACCTGGCCTAGGTTGATTGATTCCTGCCATTTGATGTACATTCCTTGCAGCATCAATCTCATCTTCTAGTCCCAGTTTGTGTCTCTGAGCCTCTAGCTCTTATGCATTAACCATCTTGCAAGAGTTCTCTGAAATTCAGGGTCGTAAGGAAGCAATGGGGCTCCTTTGCTTCTAGTGTTAGGCATGCACAATCTGACTCTCCTGAAAAAGACACAAACACCAAACAAAATGTAAAATTAGGAAATATAACTACAATCGAATAAAAGCTAGTAAAACACTTTTGGATTGAAACTCCTCGACAGCGGTGACAAAATTTGATATGTCCAAACTTACACTCCAAATAAGAAGTGTAAACGGTCATTGTCAATTTATAGAACTCAACTAGAGTTGAGGTCGATCCCACATAGAATTTCTTTACAGATAAATTTTCACTGTCGCGTTTACTCAATTGCGTTACTATTTCCTACACAAATAACACGGAAAGTAAATTGGGTTTGATTGAAATGTATTTTATCACCAACATTTGCAGTCAAAACTTAGATGCACAATTAACAGAAGATCTCATTGTAAGTTGATTCCGTTAATTTAAAGAAAGCAAGTTTTGTGTTCACCATGATATCAATTATAATACTCTCCCGTAATTTGAGTATCAGGTAAATAAATGTTTACAAAACATTTGTGAGTTGAATTAATCTAACGCTTCTCAGCCTAATCAAATAATATTCACTCTAATTCTCTCAAACTTAAAGTGTTATCAATATTGGACTTCGCTTAATTTGATATGGTGTTAAAGATCTCTTCTCTCGAACTCCAACTTTAACTCCAATTCATTAACTTAGTTTAGCTTTTTCCTAACTGGTGCTTCTCTTGAACAAACACTAGCTATAGGCCTGTGTAAAGCATGCACTCAATAGACTAAAATGATAATGAAAGGTGTAAACTATAGGTTGTAAACAAAGATTGCCTTTTACTCATTTTACGGAATCGTAACTAGAATTTCGTCATGGATCCCATAACCCCAGTCGTGGTATTTAGCCACTCATGCTTTCACGTAAACAAACAGTAATTACGGATGAAAACATATTGAGAAAGACTTATAAAAAGTAATTAGCAAATCAACAATCACTTGGATAATCTGATAGTCTGAATCCGAGTTTCCAACTGGTAAAAATAATCCCAAAATCCCAAAATCAAAAACTAAGAGTAATGCTCTGTTCCTAGTCGTAAAACGTCAGATCATATGATCAAATTCCAAAAACTCCCTAAAGTAATTCAAAAATAGAATGTTTAAAAAAAGAGTCCTACTCGAAGTAGGACTGAACTGTGGGGCCCTTCCACGGCCTGTCAAGGACTTCACGGTCCGTGAAGCCCTCTGGGGTCTTTCCTTAAAACTCTCCAAAGTTGGATCTTCAACACTTGACCCTAGAAATTCTTCATGATCACCAAGACGGACCGTAATGAGGACCGCGGTCAATGAGGCCTTCCGTGGTCTTCACTTGGGCTAGACTGGATTCCCACTCTCATCACTTTAAACACTGGATCCACTTCATGATCAACTCCACGGATCGTGATGATGACCACGGCTCGTATTGGTGCCCGTGGTCTTAACTTATGCCACGATCAATTTGTAACTTCTTTGCCCCTTCACTGGTTCATTACCGCGGACTGCACCATGGTCCCTATTGATGGCCACGGCTCGTAAGATCACCCGTCGTCTTTTCTTGCAACTTCACTGATTTTTCATCTTTGCCATCTTCTTTCACTTCCATTTGTTTCACATGTACAAACACTATAAAATACATTATATCCACACGAATACACTTAATTCTAGTATTAATTCTAAGTTTTCAAGCATCAAATGGGCCAAGATTTCGCAGCACATCAATGATCTTGAAAGGTTGCTTTTACCATGTTGTTAGGGTGAGGGATGTAGATTCCAAAACCCCTTCTCTTAAGTCGGTTCTCGTGGTTAGTGAGTTCCCAGAAGTTTTCCCCGATGATTTGCCCAGTATTCTTCCAGAGCGGGAAATAGATTTTGACATTGACTATCTTCCGAATACACAACCTATCTCTATTCCTCCTTAGAGAATGGCTCCGACGGAGTTAAAATAGTTGAAGGAGCAACTAAAGGTTTGTTAGATAAGAGTTTCATCCGACCGAGTATCTCTCTATGGGGTGCTCCCGTGTTGTTTTTTAGAAAGAAAGATGGGTCTCTTAGAATATGCATTGATTATCGTCAATTGAATAAAGTGACCATCAAGAACAAATATCCTTTTTCAAGAATTGATGACTTGTTTGACCAACTTCAAAGGGCTAGTTATTTCTCTAAGATTGATCTTCATTCGGGTTATCACCAATTGAGGGTGAGAAGGGTTGATATTCCCAAGATGGCTTTCCAAACTCGATATGATCATTATAAATTCCTAGTAATGTTGTTTGGGTTGACTAATGCTCCGGCGGCGTTTATGGACTTCATGAATAGAGTGTTTAGGAAATACCTAGATATGTTTGTGATTGTGTTTATCGATGATATTTTGATCTATTCAAGGAATGAGAATGAACATGTGGACCATTTGAGAATTATGTTGCAAGTTCTTAAGGACCAACAACTTTTTGCAAATTTTAGCAAATGTGAATTTTGGCTAAGGTCCGTAGCTTTCCTTCGTCATATTGTGTCAAGCAAGGGTATTGAGGTAGATCCTAAGAAGACGGATGCGATCATGAGTTGTGTGGTGAGGCTTGTGGTGATGAGGCATGTGGTGATTCCCGTAAATGAACTTTACATGATAGGAATGTGTGGTGAGTTCCCTTACTCCAAATTAACTAAGTATGGGGGAGTGTGATGTGATTACCCTTCATATATGTGTGACTCCCAAGGCAAGAGGTGATTACCCATTAGCCTTTATGATTGATCATGGAGGCGATTACCTATGATCCTTATGTGGTGATGTGGCGGCGAATACCTACATCACCTTAAAATGAATATGGAGGCGAATACCTATATTCTTCTAATAATGAACATGGAGGTGAATACCTATGATTCATTGATATGTAAGCCTAGAGGTAAATACCCTTGATTTTATGATTCCATGATACATGTGGCTTGAGTTGACTTCCCTTGTCCTTCATGATGAACTAAACATTTATGCCTTGAGGTGACTCCCCCTTTCATTTATGAACATGAGCATGACTAGTTTGGGATAGTAGGTCTAGATACATCTCCACTTCATGCATGACTAAGAGGTGATTACCCTTGTCTTTATGATGTTAAGAGATGATGAACATGAATAATGAATGTAGACTTGCTACAAAAAGTATCTCATAGGGTCCAACTTTATAATGAACTAAGATTATGATTTAAGTAGTATCTCTAAGAGTTCAAGTCTAATGAACTTAGATTGTGCTTTAAGTAGCATTTCCTAGAAGTTCCAATATGATGAACTAAGTTGTACCTAGTGTAATATCTCTTAGGGTTCAAACAAGAAGGAACTAAGATAGACTTAGTAAAGTGTCTCCTAGTGTTCCATGCTTTAAAAGAGGGCTAGTCTCTAAGTTAGGGAACATGAGTATGATGACCTAAAGAAGTACTTAGTATGAGTAGTAGTATGGGATGCTACTCATTCCTTGCACAAGTATAACTAAAGTTTACCTTATGAGTGTTGTCTTACATGAGTGATGTTTGATGGATTGTTGCTATAGATGCCTTCCAAGATAGGATTGACTAGAAGTGATAATTCATTTGTCTACATGAAGTAAGCCAATAGTGATACCAAAGGAGGGTGAATATGACTAGGATGACTTCAAGGTTATGCTTAGTGTAAAGGGTATTATGGGATGCCTTTCATGCATTGCACAAGTGTGCCTTGAGGTTACTTAGGAGTATGGTACCCTTATGGTAGAAAGGTTTAAGACTTAACTATGACTATAAACCATGATTAGGATGACTAAAAAGGGATACTTGTCTTGGGTGGTATTATGGGATGCTATTCATACTTTGCACTTGTATTCTTTTGAGGTTACTTGAGAATGGTTCTATTATGGTATTGATGACTAAGAGTTATTTGTGCTTATATGATTATGTCTTATCTCCTTCGCTCATTAACTATGTTATTATCTCTTATGCTTACGTCTTATGTTGACTAACCATTTTGAGATTCTCTTATAATGTTGTGCTAGCTTCCATACTTGGTACATTTTGTACTAACTCATATTGCCTACATTCTAATCAAATGTAGGGTTGAGGAGATTGAGTTGCTTTTGGAGGCTAGGTTTCTAAGGTGCAAGAAGAGTTGAAGATTTTGGTGAGTCCTCATAGCGTCGAGGACAAAACCCACTTTACCTTTATGTCTTTTATTTTCATGTTAAGACTATTGTATGGGCTGTGTCCCAAGAGTTTATTCTAAAAAGGTTGTATTAGATGGTTTGAGACAAAGTCTAGAAAGTTTTCCATTTGTTTTTATGAAGAATGACTTTGATTGTAACAGTTTTAAATTTTCTCGTATTTTCTATTATCTTATGTTAAGAATGTGCTAAGGTCTTGTATGCGACCCCTTCGGGATCAACTACGCCATGTTACATCTAGGGGGTACTCCTGGGTCGTGACAGGTGGTGTCATGGTCCATAATGGTTCTGAATCATCCTTTGTGATGGATGTGAAGTCTAAACAAGACCTTGATCCTATATTGGTTGAGTTGAAACAGTCGGTACTTAAGAAGTCCGTTGAGGCTTTCTCCCAAGGGGGAAATGGGGTGCTTATGTACCAAGGTCGGTTATGTGTTCCGGATGTTGATGGTTTGAGGTAACAAATTTTTAAGGTAGCTCATAGTTCTCGGTATTTTATTCACCCGGGAGCCACCAAGATGTATTGTGATCTACGGGAAGTCTATTGGTGGAATCAGATGAAGAAAGATATTGCGGGATTCGTAGCCTAATTGTCAACAAGTTAAGGTTGAGAATCAAAGGCTGGGAGGCTTGTCCCAAGATATAAGTATTCCCACTTGGAAGTGGGAAGATGTAAATATGGATTTTATTGTGGGTTTTCCTCACACTTGAAGGCAACATGATTCTATGTGGGTCATTATAGATCGGATGACAAAATCAGCCCACTTTATTCCCTTTAAGGTTTCTTTTTTGGCGGAAGACTATGCTATGTTGTACATAAGTGAAATAGTGAAATTGCATGGAGTTCCTTTATCTATTATTTTCGATCAGGGTACTCAATTTACTTCTCACTTTTGGAAGTCATTCCAAAAAGGGCTTGGTACTAAGGTTAAGCTTAGCACGGCTTTTCATCCCCAAACTGATGGCAAACGGAGCGTACCATCCAAACATTGGAAGATATGTTAAGGGCATGTGTTATAGACTTCAAGGGTAATTAGGATGACCACTTGTCTTTAATAGAATTTGCATACAATAATAGCTATCACTCAAGTATCGGTATGGCTCTTTTTAAAGCCTTGTATGGTAGAAGATGTAGGTCTCCGGTTGATTGGTTTGAGGTGGATGAAGTTTCTTTGATAGGTCCCAAGTTAGTGTATGAAGCCATTGAGAAATTTCAGCTTATTAGAGAGAGGTTGCAAATGGCTCAAAGTAGAATAAAGTCTTATGGCATTGTGAGAAGAAGGGATCTAGAATTTGAGGTTAATGATTGGGTCAATTTGAAAATCTCACCCATGAAGGGTGTGATGAGATTTATCAAGAAAGGGAAACTTAGTCCCCGATACGTAGGCCCATATAAAATTTTGAAGTGTATTGGGAAGGTTGCCTATGAGTTAGATTTTCCAAATGAGTTGGCTCCGGCACATCCAGTATTCCATGTGTCTATGCTTAAAAGTGTATTGGAGATCCGTCATCCATTATTCCCCTAGAAGGGTTGGGAGTTGATGAAAGTCTTTCATATGAAGAGGTTCCGATAGAGATCCTATATCGACAAGTCAAGAGATTGAGAAACAAGGAAATAGCTTCCATGAAGGTTTTTCTGGAGAAATCATTTAGTTGAGCGTTCTACTTGGGAGGCCGAGGCTGATATGAAGTCCCGATATCCTCATCTCTTTCCTTGTACTTTTATTCAAGCTTGAGGTAAGTAGATCCTTTTGATTTTCCTTGTTTTTGGGAGTCATGTGTGTTGTCTGTGCTTTTCCATGATTTCCTTACGTTATGCATTTTCTTGATGAAATTCATGTTTAGTAAGAAAATGAGTTTTTATGATTGATTTTCCTCATGTTGTTATGCATTGAGTATGAGTTGTGTATTGCCATTATGAGATGAATTATTGAACATGCATGCGTATTCTTGAGAGTAAAATGCATATTGGCTCCATGAAATTGTGTTGAGCATGCTTTTAGTTAGGAGAAGGTAGTTCCTCCTATGAATATGAGAAATGTTGAATTTCATGCATAATGGGTTGTTAGATGTAGTTCCTACTTCCTTATGTTGCATTGATTATGTTTGAGATGAGTTGAAGTTTTCTCCTTTGAATTGTGCATTATTTTGATATTTCATGCATGATGGGCAACTAGTCTTGAGTCTTTACTTCCGTAGGGTGCCTAGATCGTCATTCGAGGACGAATGTTCCCAGGGGGGAATTTTATAACACTTTAGAAATTAGTACGCTAAACTAGAGCTTGACGTCAGGGTTAGAGCCATGGATGTAACTCCCCGTACTTAAAAATAAAGGGTTTCGTGTTAGAACGTCAACGTACGACCCCAAAGGACCAACCATGGGTCCTTGAGGAAGACCCTAGAAAATTTACCTAGACAGTGACTCACGAAAGGGACCTACGCCCCATAGGTCCATCCACGCCCGTGGGTGAGGAGTCATGGATCAAAGTCTCAGGAACCAAGTCCCATAACCAAACCATGGTTCACCACCACAGGTCGTGGATCCAACCACAGTCCGTCAGTGGTGAGTCTTGGGTGGTGACCTCAGAACTGTTTTGGTGAGTTAGTTTAGAGGCACTTTGGGATTTTCCGGTATTAATTAAAATTAAGTGACATCATTTTATCCAAAATTAGATCACTTATATAAAGATTTTATACCACTAAATTAAGTCAACTACCACTTCTAAATCCCAAAACAGAACTTTATCTTCTCCAAATATTCTCTCTCTAGAACTTCAAGGAAGAAGGAAGTTAGAGCAAGGTTCAAGGAGCAAGCTTTTCTTCTCAAATTCATTAGATCTCATTGCTAAGGTGTGGTAGCTCTTCATCCATGGAGCCCTTTCAAAATCCTAATTTTAAAGATAGAAATCCCTAAAAGCTAGGTTCTAATTCCAAAGATATGGGTTCCTTTCAAAAACTATTCTAATGATTTAATTACTTTATATTATGATTGAATTGATGATTTATTATGGTTTTTATGTTTAAATCCCTAAGAACCCATGATATCCCCTTATTTCCCAATTATGATCTTGTAATGTGGGTTTGCTGGTGAAAGAAGGATATTATGAGATTATACTTGTAGTGATTGAGTTACTTGAATTATGTTATTACCCATGTCTAATGTAGTGAATTCTAGATGTGTTGATTGAATATGAACTTTGATCCTTGAAGGGCAAAGTATGAGAATTATGCATGATTATGAGATTTAAGTATGTGCTTCAAAAACACTTGGAGAGTGAAGTGTCTATGATTATGATCTATTGTTGTGTTGTTGAAAGTTTATTCTCATATGCACAATTATTTATGAATATGATATGAAGTGAAAGGTTTTCTCACAATATGATGATTCTAAGATTGAAAGGTTTTCTCACCTATTGAATCTATATGAAGACATGGACGGTGAAAGGCTATTCTCACTCATTATCTAACGAGCTATCTTATGAATTATGTTGGATTGAGTGTCAAGACATTCTTCCATGAATATGAACTTGAGTCAAGACTTAATATGAACTCGCTGGAATTAATGCTTAGCACCGAGTGGATATTGATATGAGATGGAATCCCTCATGATAGTAGAAGTTGGATTTTAGGAGCAATCTCTTGAGATGGAATCCCTCACGATAGTAGAGGCCCGGTTTCTAATAGTAATACCCTTATCCCATAAACTATGTGACCTTATAGGTATTTAGCTAGTGGATCCACCTAATATAAAAGTATAGTTCTACCTCAGGCAAGTAGAGAAACCCTTTTCGGTGTGGGAGTAACCGGATTCCATGTTTAGCTCACATGGTCTCATGTCAGTTAAGGCTTGTTTTCAACAACTACAATAATATGAACAAGAATATGAATTATGAACTATGGTTACACAAGAAGCTTTACTTGGCATGGGTGAGATTTATGGGGTCTTATTCATGCATTGCACAAGTATGCTTTGAGGTTATTTATGATATGTTCCTCTTATGATATGATGATCTATGTAATGAATATGCTTATGACTTATACTTTTCCACTATCTTCAAAATGATGCTTTAACTTAGCAAATTGCATGCATTCAAATGAAATGTCTCTTTTAGCATGTTTTCAAGGTTTTTATTCATGGCTAACATACTTAATGCACTTTTGTACTAACCCCTACTTTTCCTACATTTTCCACAAGTGTATGGTCTGGTTCTCAAGGTGATCATCGTTGTGGCTAGAGCTTGGATTTGCTTATTCTCCTTACATGTTGGTGAGTCCTCATGATTTGAGGACGGATGTTATATCTTTGTAGTTGTTTTCTTGTATTTCCTTTTAGGACTATGTTGTATGGGTTGTGTCCCTTTTTGCTTCGAATGTTGTAATAGATGTCTATGTTGAGACAAGTCTAGACTTCCGCTTTCGGGGCTCTATGTGCCTTGTTACATCTAGAGGGTACCCCTGGGTCGTGACAAAATCAACCTTCAGAACTCGGTATGGTCATTATGAATTTGTAGTTATGTCTTTTGGACTAACAAATGCTCCTGTAGCTTTCATGGACTTAATGAACAAGGTGTTCAAACAATATTTGAACTTGTTTGTTATCGTATTTATTGATGATATCCTCATTTATTCTCAGAGTGAGGAGGAGCATGTGACTCATGTCTGAGTTGTGCTGCAAACTCTCAAAGATCGCCAGTTATTCGCTAAGTTCAACAAATGTGAATTTTGCTTACAGTCAGTCGCTTTCCTTGGTCATGAGGTATTTAGCAAAGGAATCAGAGAATATAGAGGTAGTGAAACAACGGCCCAGACCCACTTCTCCAATACATATCAGAAGTTTCTTGGGTTTGGTCGGTTCTTACAGGAGATTTTTTGAAGGATATTCATCCATAGCTTCCCTATTGACCAAGTTTACTTAGAAGAAAGTCAAATTTCAGTGGTCACATGAATGTGAGAAAAGCTTCTCAGAACTAAAGGCTAGGTTCACTACAACTCTTGACTTGACTCTACCAGATGGTTCACACGTTCAGACGGTTATGTGATCTATTGTGATGCATCCAAGGTCGGCCTAGGTTGTGTGTTGATGCAATGAGGTAAGGTCATGGCTTATGCTTCTATACATCTTAAGGTCCATGAGAAGAACTATCTGACTCACGACCTCGAGCTTGCAACCGTAGTATTTTCCCAAAAGATTTGGAGACACTATTTGTATGGTGTTCATGTTGATGTGTTCACAGATCATAAGAGCTTCAGTATGTGTCACCTAGAAAGAATTAAATCTTCGTCAAAGGAGATGGATCGAATTCCTCAAGGACTATGACATAAATGTGCTTTACCATCCTGGTAAGGCCAATGTAGTAGTTGATGCTCTCAGCAGACTGTCTATGGGTAGTGTAGCACATGTCGAGGAAGAAAAGAAGGAGTTTGTCAAAGATGTTCACCGGCTTTCTCACCTAGGAATTTTCCTTATGGACACATCATAAGAGGATGTAATAGTTCAGAACGGGTCAAATTCTTCATTAGTGGCGGAGGTTAACGAAAAACAAGAGAGTGATCCTATACTACTTCAGTTGAAAAGTGTCGTTCATCAGCAGAAAGTGGAGGTTTTCTCCCAAATGGGAGATGGTGTGCTTCATTACCAAGGTCGCTTATGTGTTCCTAATGTGGGTGAGTTTAGGAAGCAGATCCTTATAGAAGCCCATAATTCAAGATACTCCATTCATCTAGGTGCTAGTAAGATGTACCGTGATCTACGAGAAGTGTTTTGGTGGAACAGCATGAAGAGGAACATAGCAGATTTTGTGGCTAAGTGCCCTAACTGTCAACAGGTTAAGGTAGAACATCAGAAACTAGGAGGTATTACTCAAGAGATTAGAATTCCTACATGGAAAGGGGAAGTGATAAACATGGACTTCATTACAGGTTTACCTCGTACTCGCATACAACATGACTCCATTTGGGTGATAGTGGATAGAGTTACTAAGTCTTCTCACTTCATGGTTGTCAAGACTATAGATTCAGTGGAGGACTATGTCAAACTCTACATAAATAAGATAGTCAGGTTACATTTGGTTCCCTTGTCTATCATCTCAGACAGAATTCCTCATTTTACCTCTTATTTCCAGAAGTCGTTTTAGAAAGGTCTTGGTACTCAGGTAAAACTCAGTACAACATTTCATCCACAAACGGATGGTCAAGTAGAGCCTAAAATTCAGACCTTAAAGGACATGTTGAGAGCTTGCGTGATGGATTTGAAGGGTAGTTGGGATGATCACCTACCCCTCATAGAGTTCACCTATAATAATAGGTACCATTCCAGTATTCCGATGGCCCCGTATGAGGCATTATATGGGCATAGATACAGGTCCCCATTTTTTTGGTTTGAAGTAGGTGAAGCAGACTTTATTGGGCAAGATTCGGTTCATGAGGCAATGGAAAAAGTTCAGCTCATCAAAGATAGACTAAAGAGAGCTCATAGTCATCAGACATCCTATGCATATGTGAGGAGAAGAGACTTAGAGTTCAAAATCAATGATTGGGTTTTCCTAAAGGTATCACCTATGAAGGGGGGTGATGAGATTCGGTAAGAAAGGGAAGCTCAGTCCTAGATATGTAGGTCCATACAAAATCCTGAAAAGGGTTGGTAAGGTTGCTTACGAATTAGAGTTTCCAGCAGAACTAACTGCAGTTCATCCAGTCTTTCACATTTCCCTGTTGAAGAAGTGTGTGGGTGATCCAGCATCAATAGTACCATTAAAGAGTGTGGCTATGAAGGATAGTCTCACTTATGAAGAAGTGCCAGTGAAATTCTTGACCGTCAGGTTCGTAGGTAGAGAAATAAGGAAGTTGTTTCGGTAAAGATTTTGTGGAGGAGTCAGTCCATAGAGGGAGCTACTTGGGAATCAGAAGCAGTCATGAAGGCCAAGTATCCTCACCTCTTTTCATCCGATTCCGTTTCAACTTCAGGTAATAGTTCCTCTCCAGTCTCTCAGTTTACTCTTGCATAAATTCAGTCTCAGTATCTTGTTCCTTCAGTTGTTCTTGCATTTCATCATATTTGCATGTTTTTGGAACTCAGTTTAGTTAGATATCAAAACTAGTACTTAGTGGTAGGGATTGCAGCTCTTTCCCTTCATACTCTACTTGATTAGCCTTCGTTCGAGGACAAATGTTCCCAAGGGGGAGATATTGTAACACCTCAGAACCTACCTTCAACACTTCAACAGAATAAGGGTCTAACTAGAAAATTTTGGAAGACCACGAAACCCTCCACGAGTCGTAGATCCCCACACGAGTCGTGGGATGGCTCGTGGAAGCAACACAGAGCCACCAAGGTTCAATCGTTGAACCATGAAGTGCTCTATGGGTCGTGGTCCCAATGACAGGGCCATGTATGGATCTATTATCTAGAATTAGTAGACCCCAACCCCCAAGTGAAGAACCACGATGGCCTTTATGGTCCGTGGTCCTTCATACGGTCCATGAGGTTGATCGTAGTTAGGGGTAACAAGAGCCAGTAGGCTCTTGACAACAACTTTGACCCACTTGACGGGCCGTGGTCCCTTTCACAGTCTGTGAGTGGCTCCCTGGATGGGCCTCGTCAGCTTTTAAGTCAGGGTCATTTTGGTCTTTTCCCTTATGTGTTATATATTTAAACTACATCTTTTAAGCCTAATATTCTAATCAGACACTACCCAGAACCCTCATTCACTAAAACTTAAAGCAAAAAAAATAAAAGAGGCATTAGTTTCCCAAGAATAACCAAGAGGTGTTTTTCAAGTTTCAGCCCCAAAATCCAAAGGACTTCTCCGTGATTTTCATCACCAGGTATGTGGGATTTCACTAGAGGATTCCTTTCATCCACTAGGTCCCTACAATTCAGTCAATTTCTTGATTCTGTATATCTTGTTTAGACCTAGGGTTTGTAAAACCTTGGAGAATTGTTGTGATTTAGCTGTTGTAGAATCTTTAATCGAAAAGTATGTTTCTTGGAAGGTATTCTTAATTACTTGTATGAAACATAGAACGGTAGTTTGTATAAGTTCTCTTAGTTCATGAATTATACTTGCTAGGTCAGTCAAAACAGATAATCATGCTCCAGATTTGAATGTCACATTGTCAGTACATAAATGTTGCATTCTCAGTTAGCATGTCAGTATTTTGACATATTCAGTATTTCATTTACATTTCAGTCATATACATATTTATTTGGGAGTAGACTTAGCACCGAGTTGGACTAGGGTTCAGCATACCCTCATAGTCCCAGAACTACATGCCCCCGTACGATTATAAGTCCCCTTTGTTCGGCATCAAATTTAGTGATCACGCCAATCATGCCTTTATAACCCTGGCAAGGTATATTGGGTCCTCTCGATAGGGCGTATACATCGAGCTCCACGCTTAGCTTACGTGGTTTATGTAGGTTAATAGTTGCTCCCACAATAAGACACTTAGTGCATTTCACCAGGTTTTCAGCATTTATATCAGTTTACAATTCAACATGTTTCTTCATAATTAGCACTTGGTCATTGCATTTAGTTCAGTTCTTTTCATTTATACTTCAATACATATCTATGTCTTGTTTCAAGTTATATCATTTCTCAGTTAGGCTTTGTCCAGTTCATATATATTTGTTCAGCTTAATATCTATATCCTGCATTATTAGTACATTCCAAGGACTGACGCATACTCTGCGCTACATCATTTCATGATGTAAGTTCAGGTACTCAACATCCATATCAAGCATAGATCGATTCTCAGTCCGCATTCAGCAGCTTCAGTGGTGAGTACCACGATCCAGGGGTACCCCTTAGATGTAACATAGCGTATAGAACCCCGAAAGACTCCATACAAGCCACTTCGCCCTCACAACATAAGAAATAGAACAATAAGAGTAAAACAACATTTCAAGTCCAAAATCAATTTTATAGAAAAGCGGAAATCTAGTCACTTTATCTAATCATAGCCATCTATTACAATCGAATGAAATTGGTCCTAGACCATATATCATGTTTGAAAGAGAAATACATGAAAGAAACTGAAAACAATAAAACTTTGTCCTCGAAGCATGGGGACTCACCAAAGCTCAGAAAAATCTCTAGATCAACACTTAACCACCAAACTGATAACCCTGACTGTCAGACCCTATATTTGGGAAAATATGTAAGCAAAAGTATGCGTTAGTAGAAAAATGCACTATGATAAATATGCATAAAACATGTGAAAAGGGACATTTCATTTCATAACATGCAATTAACTAGGTTAAAACATCATATGAGAGAATTGGAAACCATAAGTCATAACATCATCTTCAATGCAAGCTAGCATCATCTTTAAAACCTTTGCACACTACGAGATACTTCTTTAAGCATGTCTTAGTTCATTATTAGTATTGTTATTGTGTGAATAAGCCTTAACCGAAATTGAGACCATGTGAGCTATAACATGATCACCCGGTGTCTCCCACACCGAAAAGGTGTTCTACTTTCCTAAGGTAGAACTTTGAACTTTTAGCTTAAGTGGATCCACTAGCTATATATCCTATGGGGTAACGTATTTTATGTAATAAAGAGATTGTTACTAGAAACCCAGCCTTTCTACAGGATAGCCTCCATCTCAAGAGATTGCTTCTAGAAACCCGACCTTTCTACGGGAGAGCTTTCATCTCACATCAATATCCACTCGGTGCTAAGCATAAATCCCACGGAGTACTTATTAAGTCTTCACTTAACTCATGTCTCATGGAAGGATGTCCTTGGACAACCGATCCAAGTTAATTCATTAGAATAGCTCTTTAGACCATGCGTGAGTAAACCTATCACCATCCATGATATAGTCATAATGGCTCTAGAGCCTTTGATTCAATTAGGTGAGAAAGTCTTTCAATCCTAGGAACCCTTACTATGTGATAATGTCCTTTCACAATACAACAACATCATAATCATTGACACTTTACTCTCAAAGCATCCTTAAAGCAATTTCATTGATTTCATAAAGACATGCATAATCTCATACTTTACCTCCTTGAGGTTCGAAACCTACTTTCAATCACCACATCTAGAATCCAAGCATTAGATATGGATTTCATCATAATTAATGTAATTCTATCACTTCGTGCATTAATTCATAAAATTCCTCTTTCATCAACAAACACCCACATCATATCATCACAATTGAGAAATATTGGAATTACATGGTTCATAGGGGGATATCATAAAAACCATAAGAATTCATCAGTTCATGCTTAATATAACCCAATTCAATCATTTAAATTGGAAATTTTGAGGGATTTCTACCCATGGTAATTGAAAGAAAAACTAAAAATTGGGGATTTCTACCTTTTTGAAATTGGAGATTTTGAAGGAACTCACTGGATGAAAGGAATCCATGGATGAAAGCTACCATTCCTTACTATCAAAGCCCAAAGAAATTGATGTATGAAATCTTGCTCTTGAACCCTAGCTTAAATCTCCTTCTTCTTCAAGTTTCTAGAGAGAGAAATATTTGAGAGGAAGAACTTTGGGGATTTATTTTGGGTTTTTGAAAATATGACTTGAATGAGTGAGTTTTAGAGTTAAAATGACTTATATAGGTGTCCTAGACTTAGGCAAAATGGTATAGCTTTAGTTTTATAAGAACCGAAAAAGACCATTTAACCCTCAACTTGCCAGTGTGTTGGCCACGACCACGTAAGGTCCCAAGAGTTGTGGTCCTCACCACGAGTTGTGATCCCCTTTTGGACCATGGGACAGTAGCTAGGCAGTCCCTCCCTTAACCCTTAGAATCTAAGGCATCTTCCCGACCCTTCCCAAGGTCGTGGTATCTACCACGAGCCGTGGTACCCTTCGTGGTCCTTGGACCAGTGGCTAGGGTTGCCACACCTTACCACACATGGCCTAGTCAAGATCACGACTCCTCTCACGGCCGTGGTGGCCTTCACGAGCTGTCAAGTGGGTCGTGGGGAGGGTCTTCATTTGGGGCAATTTGGCATGGCTACTTCCTCACCACCACGACACCTCCCACGACTCGTGGTCTCTAGCACGAACCGTCATGGGGGAGTGGTAAGGTGGGCAATTCTTGGGAAAAACTAGGTTGCCTGAACCCCTTTCTTGTCTCTTGCCCTCTTCGTTGTCTCTTGTCCTCACACACTAATCCCTAGTTTAATCTACTAGTTTACGGGGCATTACCATATCTCCCCCTTGGGGACATTCGTCCTCGAATGAGAATTCTAGACACCACTCATAGGGAACGACTCAAGACTAGCAGCCCATCATGCATGCAACATCATAACAAAGGAGGAAACATCAACTTCAAAGTAAACATACTCAATGCACCTCAAGGAATGTAGGAACTATTCCTAACAAATAAATATGCATGAAATTTCAAATTTTCTCATCTTTAAGAAGGAACTTCGTTCTCCAAGCTAAAAGCATGCTCAACACAATCTCATGGAGCCTATATGCAATTTTCTCTCAAAAAGCATAACTAAAGCATGTTCAACAATTCATCTCATGAAGCACATAGGAACTCCTACACAATACACAACAACATGAGGAAAATTAATCATATAACAGATTTTCTTTCAAAACACAAGTTTCTCATCAACATGCATAACTTAAGGAGATCATGGAACACATAAAACACACATGATACCAAAACATAGATCACAAACCAAGAGGAACTCATTACCTCAAGCTAGAGTAGGAGTAGAAGGGAAGAGATGGGGATATTGAGACATCATATCGGCCTTGGCCTCCCAAGTAGAACCATCAACTAAATGAATCCTCAACAACACCTTTACGGAAGCAACCTCTTTATTCCTCAAATTCGTAACTTGCTGGTCTAAAATCTCAATCAAAACTTTTTCATAAGAAAAACTTTTATCAACTCCCAACCCTTCTAGGGAGTCTATGGATGCCGGATCTCTAACACACTTCTTAAGCATAGAGACATGAAAAATGGGATGCACCAACGCCAACTCATTAGGTAAATCAAGCTTATATGCAACCGTATCAACAGGTCTCACAATTTGATATGGGTCTACATACCAGGGACTAAAATTCCCTTTATTACCAAACATCATTACACCCTTCATAGGTGAGATTTTCAAGTATACCCAATCATGGACATCAAACTCAAGATCCCTTCTTCTAACATCGACATATGACTTTTGTAGACTTTCAGTTGTTTTCAACCTTTCTCTAATAAGTCGAACTTTCTCAATAGCCTCATGAACTAAATTGGGACCTATCAAAGCAACTTCACCCACCTCAACCAACCTATAAGAGATCTACACCTCCACCAATAAATAGCCTCAAATGGAGCCATGCCAATACTTGAGTGAAAGCTATTATTATAAGCAAATTCAATCAATGGCAAATGGTCATCCCAGTTACCCTTAAAATCAATCACACAAACTCTTAACATGTCTTCCAAACTTTGAATAGTACGCTCCGCTTGCCTATCAGTTTGGGGATGAAAATTCGTGCTAAGCTTAACCTTAGTGCCAAGACCCTTTTGGAATGACTTCCAAAATTGAGAAGTGAATTGAGTACCATGATCGGAAATAATGGACAAGGGCACTCCATGTAACCTTACTATTTCTCTCAAATACAACTTCGCATAATCCTCCGCCAAATAGGAAACCTTAACAGGAATAAAATGAGCAGATTTCGTCTTCCGATCTACTATAACCCAAATCGAATTATGTTTTCACCGGGTACGTGACAACCCTACTATGAATTTCATATTCAAATCCCCCCACTTCTAAGTAGGAATAGTAATGTCTTGGGACAAATCTCCCGGTCTATGATACTCAACTTTCACTTGTTGACAATTAGAACACTTGGCCACAAATTCTGCAATATCTTTCTTCATCCCAGTCCACCAATAAACTTCCCATGAATCACGGTACATCTTGGTGGCTCCCGGGTGAATAGAATACTAAGAACTATGGGCTTCCGATAAGATTTGTTCCCCAAGTCATCAACATTTGGAACACATAAACGACCATGATATCTAAGCACACCATCTCCCCCTTGGGATAAAACCTCAACGGATTTCTTAAGCACGGCTTCTTTCAATTCTACTAAAGTTGGATCAAGACCTAAGACAGAGAGAAAGGTAGAGAAAGGTCATGTCTACGTAGTCTCTCGATCTGTCAGGGCATCAGTGCCCGGAGTAGTCTCAGATGGAACAGCAGTGCCAGATCCACTAGGAGTTGATGTGGATGTCTCGATCGGCAATGTCTGGATCAGCGGCTGCATAACCGTCTCTACTAGATCTGGCAGATCTCTAAATATGCTCGCATTTTGGCTCTCTCTCATCTCCTCCTCATTTACTATCAACTCCTCATCGGTCTCTGCATCCGACTCTACATGAGATGTGTCATCTCCTTGCATATCTCCGGTGGTCTCAGGCGCATTCTCAGCATCTGCCCTTTCTATTAGTGAAGTGCAGTCAATAGACTTAAGATAGTCTACATCCTTTCTCAAACTCGCGATCTCGGCTTTTAATGCCATTACCTCATACGCCTCCCCTTGTCTTCTCTCGCAAACAACGACTCTCACTGTCAAGGCATCAATAGAAGTATGAAGGGGGTGAGTGCTGCTAGTATTTCCATGTAGATCATCCTTGGAACAGACCTTTCCAGTCAGGTAGCTCTGACATCAGCTGAATAGGCCAACTGCCCCATCTTCAGGATCATGGCCAGAGTGATCCTGGTAGGCTGGGAGGATGAGGGAGCACTGGCGCCTATGAGGAAGAGGAAGAAGGAGTGGGTATACCTGAGGGATTAGAGGTCGGGGTGGACAAAGGTGTCTCTGCTGATAATGAGTCAACATTGACCTCTGGAGAAGTATCTATTGGGGCTGCTCTTCTTCTGTCATCTTTCTCTCGTGTGAATTTGGCCTTTATACGCCAGATATCAGTGGAAAAAGATGGGGTGACCTCTATATCGATAGCAGGATCTTGAGGTACTCCATCACGTCGGCACAACTCAGTAATCAGAATAGGAAATGGTAGAGATGTCAGTGTCTGTTTGGCTCTCATAGCCATCTCCTATAAAACCAGCAGTCCCAGGTTGATCCGCCTCCTGGCCATGATAGGACCAAGGTAAGTCGCCTTAAGATGACGCAGAATGGACTCGTTCTGGGATGGCATGATAGTACTGCAGATGAAGCCAAACCAGTACAGGGAGGCGATGTTCATGTCCGTCTTCTCAATAGGAGCTCCCGCATCCAACCACCTCGGGGTGATGTTATAAATCATCGTAGCTAACCAACCCTTCAAATCATCCAGGGATGGAATGATAGGCAAACCCTGGTAAGGTAGTACTGAGTGTAGGGGTCGACTCAGTACAACATTAATACGCTCGTTGTGACACTCTACCTCCTTTCCTCTAACCATAACTGACTTCACTAGTCAGGACTCACTAGCCTTTTTCTTATTTTTCGGGACCAACTCCCCATAGGCTAAATAAAATTGTCGGACCCAGGAAGGAATGTAATGACCCCGTGGTCTAGTGAACTGCTCAAACTCATGATACCTGAGTGTGTCAAGCACCTCAGCATGCTTACCTTCCAAACCCTCCATAGATAGTAACTTTTCTTCTAGAATGGTTTGTAAACCATCGCCTTTCAATCTGTTCAGCAATCTGGGTGGAGGTGGAGCTATGGGGAGTGCAGGGCCACTGAAGGTGGTGCCGGGGCTGGCACTGATTCAGTGGTCGAAGGAGTTGCAGATGATGCAACTCTAATAGGTATTGATTGAGGTCTATCTCTAAGACTATTCTACGGGTGAATCAAGGGTTGTTCATCTTCCGTCTCCGAAAAATCTGACTCAATAGCTGACCCTTGCTTCTTTCATTTTCATTTATCTCCCGGTGGGAGACCTTGCTTTCTTTTCTGTGAAGGACGTGATCCTCCTTCATTGATCGTAATTACCTTTGCCTTTTTTTGAACTGGCGCATTTAAGTTTGTGCGTACCATATCTACAAAAATTTGTGAATAGTCAGAAGAACAATCACACTAAAACACAGAAAATCTGAAGCAGAAAGGTCTACCGATCAGTTGGTGAATTGGCAAATCTCTTTGGCGAGCTAGGTCGAACTTGCCGAAGGGATTAGCTTGAAATCTAGGAAAATTAACGATGAAAAATTCAATTTGGTGAGATGTCGACTACTTTCAGTGATGACAAAGTTGTCCGCCAAAAGATACAGCGAAAGACGGTAAATGGGGCATTCAAAGGGCGGTCTAAAGTCCTATTGGCGAGTCGTTGCCTGCCTTCGGCGACCAAATACGTGTCCGTCAAAAGTTATAGATCTCTCAGCACTATGGACATGAATGAAGGGTGATCTGAGACCAGTAAGTGAACCACCGAGTCGTTTGGCGAGCATGACCAGCTTGCCGAATGATTCAACGTGCCTATTTTTCAACCTACTTCTTAGATCGACCTAATAAGCCCTGGAACGAAATCAAAGAATGCATACACAAAATTCACACAAGACCCATACTTCCCATCATCCCAGAATACTCAGGCATTTAACTATTAAAATATTTCAGGCAACTAAGTTCGAATTACACATAATATATCAACCTATTTCTATCAGAGAGGCCCAGCACATTCCATCCTGATAATAAACTTGAAAAAGAGTACAAAATTATGAAAAATAAGTTTGGGGTTTTAGAGACAAACCATTGATGTTGATAAAAAAAAAATTGTAATGCTAGGCGGCAAGAAATCCAATCCCACGCACTAATTATAAACTATAACACTATTTGAAGGTAAAAATCTATAAAATAATACTTGTGGTGTGATTCCGAGGAGTTTGAAATGAGGGAAAGTGAGAGATTCAAAAATAAATTTGACCTTTGGCCTTTATATAATTGTTCAGTTCTCGGCCATTTGGCGATGTTAGTCTTGTCGCTGATCAACTCGGTAATATGTCGAACGCATAATTATCTCGCCAAGTTTTACAGAACATCCCTTATTTTGGAGCCAGAACGGCGGATTAAATCGGAATTGCCGATAGGTTCGGTGATTCGCCAACTGGTTCCTAGACTTGCCAATTTGCACTTTTCAACACCTTTCTCACTTTCACCTATAAAACCAACACACCATTATTCTAACATAGTAATTAAAAGCAGTAAAACCTTGGGTTGCCTCCCAAGAAGCGCCTTATTTACGTCATGGCACGACGCAAATCCTGTCTCATTCTCCGTTATTAGGGTTAGCCCTAGTGTCACTAGGTGACCTCAATATGTCATTTCGATGGAGATGAGGGACTAAAAAACTTAGGAGTGACCTGATTAGCTGGATTGATCTAGCGTGAGATCCTATCATTTGATTCAACACTTCGATATTCTCCTTCATTTCTTCCAACACCCGATCTTGATCGGTGATCTTTTGGAGAATGATTTGAAGTGTGTCCTTGACACGAGTTTTCCTCCTATCTCTAGACTTCCTCCGCTCGTGAGGGGTATGTACCTCCCTTTGCTATTGCATTGGATTTCCACCTCTGAGATTTTGGTGGCCAAGTCGTTTAGCTGAAATGCCAGTGCGGTCAGCGTGAGTTTCTTTTGAACTCCTTGGCTCATTTCAACCAATTTGCCACTACTCTGCTCAGCCATGCTCATCTAAATGGACAACACAACAAAAAACAAAACTAAAAGTAAAGTTAGTGAAACCACAACTAAGAAGAACAAAAATTATACTAATCTAAAAATTCTCAAATAACACTACTCCCCTGCAGCGGCACTATTTTGATGCTTATTCTGACCAATGACACTAACCTACTATATGAGTGTCTACGATCGTCGATAATATAGTAATCCAACTAAAGGTTGGGGTAGTGTCCCAAGGGACTCATTTTGAGAATTAAAAGAAAAATAAAAGTTAGTTCTACTTAGTCGTAGCTGAAGACATTAACAAGTAAAAGCATAGTAAATAAAAGGGGCTGACACAAAAGTGTCAAATATCAATTGGGGGTTTTGTCACAAGTAGTAAAAACAACAAAAATAACAAGAAAATCAAGTATGGGGAAGAGTTCTTGGGGTGTGACCGCAATACAAGTTGAGATAAATTGTTGGGTACATATTTTCGATTGGAAATTTTTAAGGTAATAGTGACAAGGCTAAGCTTTAGATGGAAATAAGTTCCCTCTCAAGCAACTTAACTCGTTTCAAATGTGTTCCTCTCGGACACCCATTGGCCGCATGAAGGCCAGCCTACGCCTTACCCCACTCACTCTCTCAACCTAAGTGTTAGGATATGGGACCAGGGTTCACTCTCTCGGGCTGAACCTCATGTTGACCCACTCCTTAGGCCATCAATCTAGCGGTCTTGGTTTTGCAACCTCCCTCTCGGGCAAGCCGAAAAATACATGGGTGGTTTTGTATTTGCAACTACAACCCCATTAAATCAAACCACAACCACTAGGTGAAATCACCATTAAAATACATCTATGCTATCAACAAGCAAGACCTAACAACAATATCAACACATATTTGCTAAATCACACCCCAAGAAAGAGGGTTTTTAGCCACACATCACGAAATTACAAAATACACGTAAAATGATACTAAAATCAAATGGGTATAAGGAATTAAAACTTGATTTAAGCAAAGGAAGATGAATGGAGAAGACCCACTTCCAACTTGGGGAAGATGAAATCCTTCTTTATTCAAGTCTCCCAAAAAACTCTCTCCAAACTTGAGAGAAAATATCCCAAAAAGTACTATTCTAATCTGTAAAATATAATAATGGTTCGACTCTTAAAAATTAATAACAACTTTAGTATTTATAGACTTTAAAAAATAGTGTTGGCGGATCTTTCGGTTAGGTTAGTCGGAATCGTCGATTAACTCGGCGATTCACCCTTTGGTGTAGTTCATTGCCATCTTGCAATAGCCTTCAGCATCATCATGCTCTGTGTCATTGGGTGACCTAGTACTACTTCGCAGAATTATTCATTGAAACGCTAACTTTTCCTTTCATCGCCTTTTTTATCCTGCTCCTTCAAGGCTTCGCGTTCTAGAACAAAGAGCGAAGTGCATCCCTTCGGTGAATCGCCAAGCTTGCTTGGCGATGCGTAGGCTTCAGCTTCTTCGTTCTTTTCAGCCTGTTTGTTCCTTTTTGCGCCTAAGTGTCCATGCTTCCACTAAAACTTCAAATACCTAAAACTTAAGAGTTTTCATCAGATATTGAGACAAAATAAGCAGTTGAGGACACTATTGCTATCAAACTAAAGCCCTAAATGAGTCTAATTTGTGGACTCATCAGGAAGCTATGAAGTGTTTTAGGAAAACTTTAATTTCTTGATATTCTTTTCGTGAGTTAGTATGATCTCCTTTCTAATCTATCGTTTTGCGCTTAAAATCATGCCTCCTCATAGAGCTTACGCATGGAATGCTAATACAATTTCTCTAGTCCCAAACCTTGAGGTCTCGAATGCAAAATTTTGAAATGAGATTTAGCTTTTGGCTCAGAGTATGACCAACCAGAACAATCAGCAAGTTCCAGCTCCCACTAATAGAAATGGTGGATCACTGATAGCTAGGGTTCAAAATTTTGTAATGATGAATCCACCTGTGTTTTAGGGTCATAAGTTGGTGATGACCCATAGAACTCCATTGGTGCGGTTAAGAAAATCTTTGGAGTAATGCAAGTAACTGGTAATGGTAGGGTTGAGTTGGCATCCTACCGGCTTAAGGATGTGGCTCACATATGGTACACTAAGTGGAAAGATCCAGGGGCTACTCTTTACTTTATTACTCCTTATATAGTATTTAAGATTGATGTTAGCCTAGAAACTCTCTCAGAACCTTTCTCAGTCTCTATTCCAGTTGGTGACCCAGTTATAGCTAGACGGGTATACAAAAATTGTCTTGTCACTGTCTCCTAGAAAGTCACCTTAGCAGATCCTGTAGAGTTAGAAATGGTAGATTTCGATGTTATTCTAGGCATGAATTGGTTACATTCTTGTTATGCCTCAGTAGATTGTAGAACTAGGATTGTTTGTTTTCAGTTTCCAGACGAACCAAGCTTAGAATAGAAGGGTAGTAGTTTAGCGCCTATGGGTCGATTCATTTCATACCTTAAGGCCAGAAAGATGATATTTATGGGTTATCTCTATCATCTAGTTCGGGATAAGGATTCAAGCTCCAAAACCCCAACTCTTGAGTCAATTCTTGTGGTTAATGAGTTCCCAGAAGTGTTTCAAGAAGATCTTTTCGGAGTTCCTCCCAAAAGGGAATTCGAATTTGGAATTAATCTCCTTCCAGATACCCAACCTATTTCTATTCCTCCTTACATAATGACTCTAGCTAAACTTAAGGAATTGAAAGATCTGTTGAAAGACCTCTTAGATAAGGGCTTCATCAAACCTAATATTTCGCCATGGGGTGCATCAATGTTGTTTGTGAAAAATAAAGATGGTTCTCTCAAAATGTGCATTGACTATAAGCAGTTGAACAACGTCACAATCAAGAATAAGTATCCCATCCCCAGGATTGATGACTTGTTTGACCAACTTCAGGGTGCTAGTCATTTCTCAAAGATAGACCTTAGATCAAGTTATCATCAGCTCAAGGTCAGAGATAGTGACATTCCGAAGACAGCCTTCAGAACTCGGTATGGTCAATTTGAATTTGTAGTTATGTCATTTGGACTAACCAATGCTCCTGCAGCTTTCTTGGATTGGATGAACAAACTGTTCAAGTTGTATTTGGACTTATTCGTTATAGTCTTGATTAATGATATCCTCATTTACTCTAGGAATGAGGAAGAACATGCGAGTCATTTTAGAGTTGTTCTGCAAACTCTCAAATATAGCCAGTTATTCGCCAAATTTAACAAGTGCGAGTTTTGGTTACAATCAGTAGCTTTCCTTGGGCATATAATATCCAACGAAATGATCCAAGTGGATTCGCAGAAAATAGAAGCAGCAAAACAATGGCCCAAACGTACCACTCTTACAGATATCAGAAGTTTCTTGGGTCTAGAGGGTTATTAAAGAAAGCTCGTGGATGGATTTTCATCCATAGCCTCTCCATTGACTAAGTTGACTCAGAAAAAAATCAATTTTCAATGGTCGGATGATTGTGAGAGAACCTTCGTAGAATTGAAAACTATGTTTACTACAGCTCCTGTTTTGACTCTACCAGAGGGTTCAGATGGTTATGTTATCTATTGTGATGCATCCATAGTTGGCCTAGGTTGTGTGTTAATGCAGCGAGGTAAGGTTATAGCTTATGCTTCCAGACAACTTAAGGTGCATGAGAAGAACTATCTGACTCATGACCTCGAGCTTGCAATAGTGGTGTTTGCACTCAAGATTTGGATACACTACTTGTATGGTATTCATGTAGATGTGTTCACAGACCATAAGAGCATTCAATATGTGTACACCCAGAAAGAGTTGAATCTTTGCCAAAGAAGATGTCTTGAGTTCGTCAAGGAATATGACATGAGTGTGCATTACCATCCCTGTAAGGAAAATGTAGTAGCAAATACCCTTAGTAGAGTATCTATGGGTAGTGTAGCAAATGTTGAGGAAGAAAGAAAACAGTTAGCGAAGGATGTTCACAGACTTGCTCATATAGGAGTTTGTCTCATGAGCATATCAGATGGTGGTGTAATAGTTCTGAATGGATAAGAATCGTTATTGGTAGCAGAGGTTAAGGAAAAGAAAAACAGTGATCCGATATTGCTTGAGCTAAAGAGTGCAGTCCATCAACAGAGGATTGAGTATTCTCCCAAGGGGAGATGGTATGCTTCGCTACCAGGGTCGACTATATGTTCCTAATGTGGGCGAGTTGAGACAGCATATCCTTGCAGAATCTCATAACTCCAGGTATTTTATTCATCCAGGCGCCACTAATATGTACCGTGATCTACGGGAAGTCTTTTGGTGGAATAGTATAAAGAGGGACATAGTAGATTTTGTAACTAAGTACACCAATTGTCATCAAGTGAAGGTAGAACATCAGAAACCAGGGGGTATGACTCAAGAGATCGACATTTCTACTTGAAAGTGGGAAGTAATCAACATGGATCTGATTACATGATTACCTCGTACTCGCAGACAACATGACTCTATTTGGGTGAGAATTGACAAAGTCACTAAAACTTCTCACTTTTTGGTGGTCAAGACTATGGATTCAGCGGGGGACTACGCCATGAGATAGTCAAGTTGCATGGGGTTCCCTTGTATATCATCTCAGATAGAGGTCCTCAGTTTACCTCTCATTTCTGGAAGTCATTACCAAAAGGTCTTGGTACTCAGGTTATCACTATCAAGTTGAATTTTGTGAGGGTAAATACCCAGAGGAATTCCCACTATATCGGTGATAGTCCCTCCTATAGCTTTGATATGCCTTCTCAACACTTCAAGGAGTCATTTTATCTCCCACTCAAGCAAATCAGCTGCAATGATCACCGGTAAAGTGTTATTTTCCCCCAAGAAATCATATCAGATATGTGAGGGAAGTACTTTCAATTCTAGATTTGGTGGTACTTCTGTTAATGGCTTTGTGGGAGGACTTTATCGATTCTTTAATTCAATGTCCAATTTCACCGGGGTCTTTGAATATCCCCCCAAATCTAATAGAGCTACTACTACCTCTCCATACCCTTGAATTTCAAACTCATCATAGTTAGCAAGAATGGCTTCAAGTGGTTCACTCATACATCAAATGGATCACACTAGCCACCGCTTCATCAATAACATCAACATTGGACATCACGTGAATATAACTTGGGTGTTTCATTAATTTACACACATTAAAGTTTACTTTATCTTCATTCACCCGGAACTTCAATTCTCCGCTCTCAACATCCACCAATGCTCTTTCGATTGCCAAGAATGGTCTTCCCAAAATAATGGGAATTTCGGCATCTATTTCACAATCGAGAATGACAAAATCTACCGGGAAGATTAATCGGTCAACCTTCACCAAGATATTGTATAGTATCCCCACGAGATGTTTAATTGATTGGTCAGCCATCAAGAGTCTCATAGGGCTTTAGCAAATTGTAGCATGCCGATGGTGCACGGGATGGTGAATGCTCCGCGATCTTCTTTCTTTTTTATCAACTCCTTAGTCATAATTGCACTACAACTATGGGAGACTTCAATTGTTTCAAAATCCAAACTTCTTTTCTTAGTGACTAACTCCTTTATAAATTCGGCGCACCCCGGTATTTCCAATAATGCTTCCACTAGAGGAAGATTAATTGATAATGTCTTGAACACCGACAAAAACTTCTTGAACCTCTCATCCTCATTCTTCTACTTTAGTCGTTGAGGAAATGGAGGAGCTATCTTAGGTAATGGTTGCACAACTTTTGGATTTTTATTGTGTTTCTCTATATCCTTTTTGTGGTCCCTTGGCAATGCTTTGATGGATAGGTTCCTATTCTTCCTCCATCCATTTATCTTCTTCATGCATTTGAGCTTCTTCATGTCCCGTCACATTGCCTATTGCTACCTTTTCACTTCGAGTAACCACAGCCAGCTCTTTATCATCATCTTTCATCATCAATTTTGGTTTTAGTTGTGCTGTAAGTGAACTCAACAGACCTTCAAGTATCTTGATTGCATCCGCATGAGAGTTCACTTTATTGTTCAATGATGTAAAGTCGGCTTTTATCCCTTTCAACAAGTCATCCGAACCTTTGACTTTATCAAGGATGCATGATAGCAAATCATTCACTGTCGGACTATTTGCACTCCCTCTCGATTTAGGACTTTCACTTGAGTGAGTGTGGTTCCCTTCATGATCTTCCTCCCTATTCCAAGAGTAATTGTGATCTGCCCAATCTTGATAGTATCTTGTTTTCTATTCTCCCTTATGATAGCTCCAACCTTGATTCACACCCCGTTGTAGATAGCGTGAGTGAAAACCCTCTTCGTACTTGTTTGAGTTCCAACCTTGATTCTCCCACGGTCTTGAGTAACCGAAGGAAGAACCCTCCTCAACTCTAAACACTCCACATGTCCCCTTCATATGCTCTTGTAGAAATTCCATTTGGGTCAACATCTTCTTGATGTTTTCATCCCTCTCCCTCTCTTTATCAAGTTGTTTTTGCGTCAATCTAAAACAAAACGGAGAGACTTGATCTTCTTGGGTGTACCACGCTTGATTTATTTTAGTCATGTCATCAAGAAGAAATGAAGCCACCTCAAATGATTGCAACGTTATTCCCCCTCGTACCAATTGATCAGACACCCTTTTATGAACCGAATCAAGACTTCGGTAAAAATATTGGAGTACCAAATCATTTGGTAGCCCATGATTTGGGCATTTAAGTAGGAGTTTCTTGAACCTCACCCAAGTTTCATGGATGGGTTCCCCCTCCTATCTCTTGAAACCTTGAATATCATCTCTAAGTTTCATCATCCTTTATGGAGGAAAGAACCTTGTATTGAATGCTATAATCAACTCCTCCCATGATGTGATGGACTTATTTGGTAACTCGGCCAACCACTTGCTAGCCTCCCCCGTCAAAGATAGTGGAAATAACCGAAGATGGATTGACTCTTGTGATACATTCTTGATGACAACGGGCTGCACACCTCTGTAAAACTTCTTACATGCTCATGTGGGTCTTCGTGCTCTAGCCCTCCATAGAGTCCTCTCATTTGGATGAGATGAAGAGTCGTGACAGTGACTTCAAATATTGCATTCCCATCAGCTTGTGGTATACATATTGCACCCTTTTCACCTGTATGAGATGGATTGTAAACACTATTGTTATCATCAATACCGTCCCGATGACCTGCCTGACTACCATTCACCTCTGCCTCACTTATTTTTACTTCTATGTAACCCAACCAACACTACACAATGCAGCTTACGCAAATTCAACTACGGCCAACCAATCCACAAATAGAATCTTCAATCAAAGAATTCTAAGTAACGCTACTCCCCAGCAACGGCACCATTTTGATTAACGTTTCAAAGACAGTTCTTTCAATTCCAAGTGTCAACGATCGTTAGTCAGTACATATCCTAACTAAATGAGTTGGGGTCGATCGCACACAGAGTAGCTTTTCCTTCAAATTCCTTTACCAAAGTATGACAACAATCTCTTCAACTGAGCACTTACTGCATCCTTTTGGTTTAAACTCTGAATTTCATATTATAATTATCAATCCAATTCAACACTTGACACGAAAAGATCAAATATTGAGTTAAAACTTGGGGAATTGACCAACCAATTATTGAATTCACTTTAGTGGATGAACATTGATGCTCACAATGGGATAAATTGTCATGGGTAGGTAGGACTATATGCAAAGAAATTTTCTCTCGAACAATTACCTTATCTTTGTTGAATTCTCTCAAACATCAACACTAGACTGAAGATGCCCAGCCCTTGTCCTCATCAAATCCACTCTCTCAAGCTAGATACAAAGGATAGGTTCCATGTTTAACTTTCTCAAGTTGAAATCATGGCGACCCACTACTAAGAATGCTAAACATGCTACTTTAGCTTTGTACTTCTCGCTCGAGCAAGCACAAAACACTGAACTAGTGACAATAATCATGCAAGATAACCTCAAAACACAACAACAATTTAGACCCACTTCAAGTTAACACCATTATTAACAAATCGATGACACCCACTTAGTAAAACTCAACAATTGGTCTCATAGTTAAAACCCCAAGAAGATGGTTTTAGCCAATCATAGAGAAAAGATGAAAATCAGCGTCCATCAGGTCTTTCATAACTGGGTCAAATGAAAATTGAAAGTTAAAATCAACTAAGAATCTTTTGTGTTACAAAATCTCCAAGAAAACCTTGCTGAAATACCTTAGAAATCGCCTCTAATAGTGGTCTTTCCCTCAATCTATTGTTCCTCACGTTTCTGAATATCTTCTCTCTCAAGAAAAAATCAATTTAAACAAGTTTAATGTGTCACTGTTTAAGACCAATCGGCGAGGTAAGTCGGGCTTCGCAAAATGTTTGGCGACTCGCCGATTGTCCTTTCTCTCACCTTCATTTTTTGCTTCTTATTGGTTCAACCACTATAATTTTAGGTGATCCAGGTTGAGATTGCTAGATGATTACACAAGTCGCCCATTCTCTTTTCATCTCGCCCATCAGCACTTGGTTGAATCTCCATCAACATTTTTAGCAATCTGGTCTGTCACGCCCCTAAGTTGAGGGGTGCAACTGGCTCTTAATGCCAAAACTCATGCCCGAGCTGACCCTGCTGAACCATTTGCTACTAGCGCATAGCAGCCACACACAATCAAGAAAACAAACAAGTACATCTTGGCTTAAAACTAAGCCCTCGGTCGGCAAGGCCCGTGTCAACTAATCTATAAAAAAAATAGCTACTCCTAGGAGATCATATAAATAAATAGCCAACTAGCACATAAGTCCTGATTGGGCCATCGAGGCAACCATGATATCTGTACCAAAACTAAAAGAAGGTATATATCAATACAATACATCAAACAACTCAGAAGCTTCAACAAACCAACAACACAGGCCAGTATGGCCATAACATAGCTATACACCCCACACACTAGTCTGCAAGCCTCTAAGAGTAGTAAAGATTAGCAGGACAGCTCCCCAGCCTACCGATAAAGATATATACAACAAAAGGTAACAAACCTCCCAACTCTGGTAGCTCCGGAGGAAACGGGCTAGCCAACCGGTTAAAAGTCAATACTGCTGCTGAGGAGGTCTACTTGGTCGTCTGTCAGGACCTCCATGCATGAATGCAGCTCCCCCAAGGCAATTGGGCGTCAGTACAAAATAATGTACAAAGTATCAAAGGCAATTGACTATGAGGAGGTATCCTGATCTACTGGAATAATCTGATAAATAAATCAAGGATAAGATAAGTTTACTGACCTACTCCTAAATCTAAACTTAACAAAAATAATAAAACAATAACCTAACCAAGCCCCCATAAGCTCGTCAGGTACAAACAGCACACAAGACCACCTACTCAGACCCCTGATAAGCCCGGAAGGTGCCAATCAGCCTATATACCCCTATCGATAGTCCCCTAACCCCGTAGGCAGTCACATAGCCCTCTTAGGCATCAATATAGCCCCATAGGCAGCACATAGCTCTCTTAGGCATCAACATAGCTTATAGACAACTCATAGCCCTCTTAGGTAACAATATGGCCCTGTAGGAAGCACGTAGCCTTCTTAGGCCTCATTATAGCCCTGTAGACAACTCATATCCCTTTTAGGCATCCATATAGCCTTGTAGGCAGAACATAGCCCTTCTAGGCATAGATCACATTCCTGCAGCTAACCACAATAGCCCCAAGGGTAACAATAACAATCCAATTGCTAAAAGCGAGCAATTTAGTTATAAGCAACCTATACAAATAGCCTCTAAGTCGTGTCCAACATAGGGACGCTACTAACTGAATAAGAATCCCGAAAAGGGAGGATTATATCTACTCGAACAGCCAACAATCAACAATAATGGCTACAAGTGTAACAAGGATAACAACCCAATTACATTGCTCCTAAGCTTTAAGGAAACATGTCGTAAGTAGGGAATAGCCTTAACATACTTTTCCAATTAATGCTCGAAAGACCGTATTTCCTTCACGAAAGTTGTTCCTTATGTCCTAAGCTTCGCGAACACTGTATATACACAGCTGGAATGCACATATAAATAGTTCATAATTAATCTTAAATCAGCAGATTTGTCATATTGCCCCAACTTGTCAAAACGTCCATATAAATTCATACAAACAACCATAAAGATGATTAATTTAATTAACCAAGTGTAAACCTTGTAGAAACACCAATAACTACAAATTTATATCTTCAAAAAATAGCTCCAAACACAACTAATAGAAGGGAAAAATGATTGTCGCGTGTAGGGATTACGTTTCTAGGCACGGGGGCAATGTTTAATGGTAGAAATTGTCAAAAACTAACCTTCATCATACTTGAACTCCATAGGAACCCTCTTAAGTTTTCTCTCTAGTTTGGAACTGAAATGAAATGTTTTCATGGCTTAAAACGTTAAATAAGACGACATACCATATTTTTTACCCGACCCGGATTCTGCCCCAGTAGTCCCTAGTAAAATCCTCATAACTTTTTACTCTGATGTCGGTTTGATATGGGGTTTTGTGCGGTGCAAACTAGACTCGTAGGCCTTCGATCTAATGGGTGACAGGATTTCTAAATATTTATATATTGGGAGAAAACATCCAAGACATTTGACCCAAATTTTAGAGAAATCTTTAAAAAGGAATTTACAATAACTTTCACCAACTTTTATTTTGCCACTTACTTAACTTTAAAACATGATATACAAGCCTTGAACACTTAAAATATGACATACCACATCATTTTTAATTTATTACACACCCTTCTTGTCTTTCCACGAAGATACGAGTTAATTTAGACGTTCTGAAAAGTCGGGGTGTTACATGGTCATCGCTCGCCGAATGGATCGGCAACACACCAAATGGAACTGCTACTCGCCGAAGTTGTCCCCATTTTAGCTCCAACATTCTGTAAATTTAGGCGGTAGAGTGGCAACTTGGCGATTCTTCAAGTGACCTTGGCGATTACCAGGCTTTCATTTCTTCCTTCCTTTAGCTTGCTTTGTTCCTTTTTGCATATTTGTGTCCATCCATTGTTCCTCAATCCAAATACCTAAAAAAAGGGATTTACATCAATTATTAGTGTAAAATATGCATTTGAGGACACTAAATCTATTAAAATAAAGCCCTAAATGAGTCTAAATCATAGACTCATCATTAATCACCATGACTTTAGTTTTTTTATTCTTAGAAACATCTTCAACACTATCATGTATATTTAGTTAGCTTTGTTTTCTATATCGACTAACAAGGAAAGTGATTGAAGCTGGAAAAAAAAGCTAACTAAATTTACGTGATTGTATTGAAGATGTTTCTATGAATAAAAAAATCTAAAGTCATGCTGACTAGCTAGCCTATTTGGTCGATGGAATAGAATATCCAGGCCCTTGACATGTTATTCTAGTTAAATCTATATAATTTTTAGCCCAGGAAGAACATATTTGTTAAGTGAAAATATCTATTGATATGATAGGTTATATTGGATGGATAAGAGAACATGATCTTTGTTTGATGTTTTTAATCTTTTAGCTTTCAAAAAATGTGTTTTCTTCCATGCTTCATATCCAAGTCCAAGACAATCATCTTTGCTTTAATCACATCAGAAAAATGGGAGGAGGATTTATGTCACTACTACTTCTGAAATTTTGAGCAAAAGGAATCATCCTTCTATTGAAATCCTTCTTGATAAATTCCTCTTTGAGGTATTCAAATATTTTCCCAGTGGCCAAGAGAGAAGTACTTGTGCTAGTGTTTCCAAGTGTTAACTTAGGATTTTAAGCAACATTTGTAAGGATGAATTTGAGGAATCTAACGGATACCTTGCCCAGACCCTTTTTGGTAGGAAATCACAGATGTTAGACATCCTGCTATTGCCGTTGGAATTGAAAATTGTGGAGGTTTAGCAAAACTATCTATTTCAGAGAAACAACCTTTGTTGTGGTGAGACTAATGTTGGTCTCAAGGCTATCTCTCGAGGTTACCCTACTCTCAGAGAAATTTCCTCATGGAATGTGTCTTCTATTGGTCATGAAGGCTTATCTAAGATTTCTCATGACTACCATCTGTTAGGGAAACTTGATCTTTTCCAATGCTAAAAAATTACTGATAAGTCTTTGTGGCACCTTTAGTTTGTGTCAACTCCAAGTCATGTTTGATACACTTGATCAAGACCACGTATCCTTGGATTGTTTATTAACTATTATCCATGTTACAAGGTACATTTGATTGATCCCATCCTTGGAAATGAAAGTCAATAGTTCACCTTTACATGCACCCTTTAGAAATGCACTATCAAAACAAATTATCCATTTTTTGTGCTCAAAGACAAATATAAATTCCCATAAATACCTCTATTCTAGGAATTGTATTCTTGGATGTCCTAACAACCACAATAGTTCCTGAATTTGTAGACGGTAAATCCTCAACTTAATCATACAATCTAGAAAACTCCTCTACGAAATCAGCCATATAATCATTCATAACTTTTATTTTTGCTCTTCTACAACTTTTTTACTAATATACCATCCATAATTCTTTTCTTCACAACCCTTGAATTTGATGGAGTATGATGCTAGGCTCACTCATAATTCTCTCTTTGTAAGTCTTATTAATCTACTGTGGAGTACATTACTTGTTTCTTGTTCTTTTGCAACACTTATGGATAGGAAAATATGTCTTCAAAATAAAATATACAATATTACCATCAACACTTCCAAGAATATGCCAAGGAAAACCCTTCTTACACTTGGCCCTGATCCTCTCCTTTTCACTAGGTTTTTGTTTAAGGTTCACACCCTTCTGAATATAGTAATTTTGTAGTGCTTCTCTGAAATCAACATTATTCACAAAAATCATATACAACTGAAATAAAAGAAAAATTGGAAGTTGAGTCAAAATAGACCTTGGTACTTGCATTTCTAGATGGTGGATCTACAACCTCATCAGACTCAACATGATCCCCTTCATCTTCACTAATAATACATTCAGGATCTAAGCTCTCAAAATATAGGTCATTCCCACCCAATTTTTCTTCATATCTTCCCATGTTATTCTTATTATTATCTTCAAACCAATATCTATACCTACAGGACCACCAGATGGTATCTCCTCTACATTTATTCTAGCAGCTATCTTCACTAACTTGTTCTTGAATGTTTGGTTGTCTAGCTTTATCAAACTCATCATCCAAGTCAGTTAAGCCATCAATGTTCTCATCAACATGATAAAGTGACTCAGAATTAAAATGTTGATTAAAATGTTCAACATCTAAATTTACATTGGATTCATCAGGTTTATGAAGGTGGTAGGAAGAAAAGTTATTACCTTCACATTCATCTTCATCTAAATCCTTTAAAGAAACCTCAGGAGAACCAGTCTCATTATTCTTTCCTTTCCCTACCATAGGTTGCTGATCTACTTCTGTATTTGTATCAAAAAACATTATCAGATCGTTGAGGGGAAGATACATCAGCCCTAGCATTTATGACAATATATGGGCCTTACCATTTCGGGAGTCAACAATTGGGATAGTTGCACCTCATTATCATCCTCAACAATTAAAGGAGTACTAATTTAATGTACCACATATACATCAACAAAGTCCCAACCCTTAGAGTTATTAATAAATCTTAACACATCATCATCATTTAACATGTAATAACCACCTCTTTTGTTAGCTTATCACCCAAAGGTTTCAACTTTATCAACTCTTAATTCTCTAGCTAATTTATTGAAAAAAAACAAGATATGTAACCCATCCACAAGTATTGCAATTTTTTCAAGATCAAAAATTCCATTGGCATACCTAAGTTTTAGATCTTATAAGAAACAACCTATATAATGCATTTGAAGCATTACAATTGCCGAAGACATAATGTTACAATACTGGCAAAGTATCGAGAATACTTTAAACAAAAAAGTGTAATTTATAAGTAATTATTTATGGCTTACAATAATTTAAAAAGCTCTATAATAATCCAATTGGACCACTAACAAGAACAAAATACAATGCAATTGTCAAAAAAAATATTTCAAATGAATTTTACGATAAAAACTCTAGAAACACAACATATTCACAACAAATGTCATTGATGCATAACAACTTTACAAATTGCTATTATGCGTATATAAGGCATGTAACTAGTCAAACTTGTTCCAAAAATCATACCATAAACTCTACAAAAGTTCTAAGCCCTAAAACCCTAAATTACAACAAAATCCAAAATCGAACACCAAAAACAACTGCAAAAAATATATATATAATGACAAGTTAACAAACATACAACTATAGAGTGAAATGTGAACTCATACACCTTAGAAAAAACAAAAAACAAATTATGGAAATCAGCAATGGAATCGGGCCAAGAAAGAGTATGAGAGTCTGGTTGAAGTTAAAAAGAAATAAATGGAGGTATGACAGAAAAAAGAAACTAGTTTTAACATGTCATTTCCTATTTAACTTTTTAAAATGAAGTGGAAAGCTTCGTGGATGCATTTGTAATTCACGCACCACTAGGTAGTTCAAAAGAGGATTTAAAAAATTGAGTTTCAGTGGGTTCGAGGGTTCAGATGGCAAAGTGGTGAGTAGAAGGGTCTAGGTGATAAATGAAGTCAAGTACAACGGCCTCCATGACCGTTCAGCCTTGTCACGGCCCAAAGTATACCCTAGGCGTAACATGGCGTATAGGACCTTGAGAGGCCCAACACAAGCCACTTAGCATGCATAAACAAGATAATAGAAAATCAAGAGATTCTAAAAGACAATTCATATCATAAAGATTTTTGTAAAACAAAGCGAAAGTCTATATAGTCTTAAAGTCATCTATTACATCAATAGTGATCAGGACGTAATCTTCGCATAACGTATAACATTTGAAATGTAAAGATAAAAAGTAATAATAGGTTTGTTCATTTAAACATGAGGACTCACTAATCTTTAATAGCTACTAAGTGATCCCTAGCCACAGAGATGAGAAGTTGGAGCGTCAAACCCTACATTTGGGAACAATGTACGCAAGAGTATTCGCTAGTACAAGATTGTACCACGTATGATAGCAATGCACAGAGATATAAAATCATGCTAAAAACATTTCATGTCATGCAAATACCAAGTTAAAAAAATAAGAAAAAGGTTAGAAAACATCATAGTAATCATGGTCAACTGCAAGTAAAACTCATGTTTGAACATTTGTGAGATACTTCTTGAAGTAGCCTTAGTTTATCATCATTAATGTAGGAAGTAGACTTAACTTACAGAGAGATCATGTGAACTATATAACATGGAATCTAATGTCTGTTCCACACCGAAATGGGTTGTCCTTAGTTGTCAAGGTAAGAACCTAAACTTCTAGCTTACGTTGATCCACTAGCTAATGTCTATCTAAAATAGTCATCCTATGGGGGCACATAGGTATGGGATAAGCATATGCTACTAGAAACACGACCTCTAGCTACGGGAGAGCTTCAATCTTAATGAAAACAAATAAGGCCTAAGACTCAGTTATAGATATGAGACATTCAGACCCATTAGGAGGTTCTTTAAAAAAACAAACAAATGGACTTAATAGGTTGAATCGAAATGATTAAGATTGAGACCAAAAAATCAAACATACTTAATAGGCTGAATATAAATGATTAAGATTCAGACCTCCATTAAGTGCCAATAAATTGTTGGAAAAATGATTCTAGTATCTCCAAAGGAATTAATTTATTTCCTACTATACTTGAAAGAGAATACTATTTATGTCCTAAATATTTTCTCTCCATGAATAATATCTATTGCCATTATTAATATCTTTTAATTAGCCATTATTTTCTTTCATAATATGGTTGTTGCCAACGACTCTTTAATGAAATGAATTGCCTTCAATTCATTGATGGTATTCAATGCCTTTATGGTTTTTTTGACAATTTCAACCATTGATACATTAGAGAGGTTACTGATTTTTCTATATAAATCTAAGTCATATACCTGTGGTGTGGGAGAGAAGAAAAGATAACAATTCCTCTTTTAATATATTCTTATACTGGATTCTTTTTCTATTGAATATTTATTAGTTTCTGGCTCCTAGTTTTACACTAAAAGAGCTTGTTGAATCCTGGGGATACAACTATACCAGGTGAAATATCCTTAAGGACAGTGTATTTCGACGCGCCTCAAGCTATGAGAATTTTCTATAAGATTTCGTGGTGTAGTACAAGCTTTGGTGGATATGTAGAAGTGTTCATGATGAAGGTGTTTTGCGTAAGATTTCAAACAATTTTAACGATATTTTCAACTTTTCTCTTTCAAAAAATACTACCTCCCTCTCCAAAAATAATCATGAAGAAGATTTTATCCTTCAAGTTTCTCTTGTACAAATTTTCTCATGATGCTTGTCAGTTGTATGGACATGATTTACAATAGCTAGCATATCGATGATTTTTTTAATTGAATTTGTAAAAGTTGTTTTCAAAGTGAAAAGGTAGGCAAAAAGTTGGATTTGAAAATTTATTGGAATAGGGGTACTAGTTGTGTGATTTATTTGTAAGAGAAAAAAAAAAGAGAAAGAAAGGGAGATTGAAATTCTAGTTGGCCTGAAAGTGCGCTACTTAATTCACGTTTCCTACTTAGATTCTCTTCTTCTCGAATTTGATGTATAAACTAATAGATAAGTCCTTATTATGGTTGATCTTTGAACTCATGCGGTTGTGCTAATAAGCTAAGGTATGTACCACACTGCTTTACGATATTAATGGATATCTATGTGGTAAATTAAGTTATCATGTCCCTCAATAGTGAAGAAGATTTGGAATAATGAGAATCTTGCTAAGTAAAAATAAACTTTATTAAATGGATTATAAAAAATTTTGTGGTCATTTTTTAAGCGAATCTTATGCCTAATATGTGAAAGTGAGAGATCGGTGCTAGACTTTGGTGTGTAATGACCGGGTTCCATCGTTATAGGGAAGTCAACGGGGGAAAATTTGGGGCCGAAAAACTTTTTCGTAGTAGTTAGATTTTCTCAACCTAGTCCAAATTTTGACGAAATCGGAGTCTTTAAAGTGTAGGGAAATTTGGTAACAATCGAGTGATTTATTTATAATTTGGTTACATGAGTGGTTAGATATCTCATTAAGAAATTCGTACGACTTTACAGAATTGAATTCGTGCGAATAAAACTCTCGGAACTGATCTTAGCGTGAAGGGTATTTTCTGAGCGACGTGGGTTAGAGGTGCGTTGTGAAATGGGGATATTGGAATTCTTTAAATAGCTCACTGTTTCGTGCAGGTCGCTCTAGCGGTGCTTTTTTTCACTCCGGCGGGGCCGCTACAGCGGGGTGAGGGCCCTTGTGGCGGGTTCAATGCGACTTAAAGTCGTAAATAAATCCCTAAATGACCTTATTTTGGACATTTCAATTTTTAAAGCTAAAGAACAAACCACAGGCGACTCCTAACAGTTTTCCACCATTCTTGAGGCTAAAGGTAAGTTTTTCACTCCCCAAATCCATTTTTTGATCCGTAGAACGTAATAGAATGTGTAATTATCGATGGGGGAGGTGTTTGATCTAGATTATATGGTCGAAACAGCCCTATTTTGGATAATTGGGATCATGTGTTTGATCTAGGGTTCATAGAATTGTTCGTAATCTGGGTAATTAGTTACTGTTTATCGATTACCGTGTTATTATGATTGTTTGTAGACCAAGAACAAGTGGAACGAATCCGAAAAGGGAAGGATCAAGCTTCTTAGGGTTTCAAGATTGTTTCAAGGTAGATGATGGTTGTGATTCTATGATTGTGTGATGTATGTTTGTTCTTACTTCATTATGATACATGTATGTATATGAATGTTCTATTATTGATCACACTTGTTGTAAATGAGATAGATGAATGATTGTTACCATTAAAATCATGACTTAAATGTATGATCTTGAAGATATACTTGTGATTGTGATTGTGATTGTGATTGTGATTGCGGTGTGTTGAATGGATCGGTTGCCACGTTTCGGCATAACTAACTTGGATCGGTTGCCATGTTCCGATATAATCATTGGATCGGGTACTCCATTCCGGTATGCTAAATGTTTGGGTTTGGGTTCCATGATAGGACCAATGAGTTGTCATAATTGTGTATTTTGAGAAATGTGAATTTGTTTGTTGTTCGTAAACATTGACAATATTCTGTATGTTCGATATATCCATGTGATTATATTGTTGTTTGACTTATGTATGTTACACTTAGTGGGATAGCCACGTGATCCTACCAGTACACTGTGGTTGTGTACTGATACTGCACTTGCTCTTATTTTTGTTGAGTACGGGGCATTTTTTGGCGGCTATTGACAGACCTCGTCTAGAAGATCAGTGATCCTTCGAATTCAAGGGTGAGCCAGTTCTTTCAGGCTTCCATGAGTTCTCCTTTCGTCTATGTCCACATTTCGGACTTAGACAGGTTCTAGATTATTTCTTGCCCTTTGTTTAGTTCGTTGCTAGACTTTTGTTGGAATTTATGGGAACTCCCTATTTCTTTCCTTAGTATTTAATTTGCTTTTGTATCCTCAAATGCTTAGTTTTTGGTTTAGTTGCTTGGTTTAGGTTGTAGTAGTGGTTCTCCCACCGGAGGGTTAGTGCGGGTGCCAATCACGATGGTCTGAGTCGTGACAAAGTTGATATCAGAGCCTAGGTTTGTTAATGTCGATGTACCAAAACTAGTCTAGTAGAGTCTTGCGGAACAGTAAAGAAACGTCTGTGCTTTTCTTCGAGAAGCTATATGACTTTAGGAAATCTTTTTATTCTTCTCTTGTCTTCTTTTGTACTATAACTTGATTCCAATTGGTATCTGCCGATTCAAAGTGTCATCTAGCCTCCTTCAATCTTCTGTCTACAAATGGTTAATACTAGATTCAATGGTGCCAGGCCCATTACTCCCATCAATGTTCCAGCTGAGGAATTTGTAGCTAGAGGTCACGGTCGAGGCAGGGGTAGAGGAAGATCTAGGGGTAGAGGCCGTGGGAGAGTAGCGCTTGCTGGGAATGGAGCTCCTCTTGATAATACTCCTATTAATAAGAACTCTCCTACGCATCATGAAGAGATTGAAGACGAGAATGTTGATATTGAGAATGTTGAGGATGTGGAACAAGAGGAAGAGGTGTAGGTTGAGACTACCGATGTTGCCCCACAGACCCAGTGGTAGCTCGACATATCATGTTATTCTTGAAAGGGTTTGTTGGTCCTCGACTGCTTCCTTCTGGTCAAGCAACTCAAGCTCCTCCTAATCCTCTTATTGCTAGCACTACGCCCTAGATGGGTGGAACGAGAGGTAACGATGCTTTTTTTGTCTTTTCTTAGGTTCTGTTATGACTGGTAATGAGCATGAAATGTTGACTAAGTTTTTGAAACTAAAGTCTCCTGTGTTTCTTGGTTCTGAGAATGAGGATGCTTATGAGTTCATCTTAGATTGCTATGAGAGGAGTCATAAGTTGGGAATTGTCCATCAACATGGGGTTGACTTTGTGCTCTTTCAACTTCAAAGTGAGGCTAAGAAGTGGTGGAGAGCTTATATGGAATGCAGATCTTCTACTTTACCTCTAATTACATGGACCCAATTCCATGCTCTGTTTCTAGAAAAGTATGTGCCTATGACTTTGACAGATTGCAAGAAAGATGAATTTATGGCTTTGGAACAAGGTGGTATGTCTGTGGCCACTTATGAGGCCAAGTTTCACGCTTTGTCCAAATATGCTACTCAATTGGTGACTAATGAGGATGAGAGGATCTGGTTATTTATTAGGGAACTAAATTTTGAGTTGCCAGTGTTATCTGTTCATATGAATTTTGTAGGGAGGAGCTTTAATGAGGTAAGAAAGTGGAGGGGGTGAGGCGAGACAGTTAAGCTAAGGCATGGGCGAAAAGGGCCAAGAACTTGGGTATCTTTCAAGGTTCTTACTCCAAGGGATTCGAAAGGCCAACGCTCGCAAGCAAGCCAATTCAGTCTGCTACGCCAGCCTCTATAGATAGTTTCTCGGGAACTCCACCTTATAATTCGATTTAGGATAGACAGGGAGTCATACCTTCAGCGGGCAGCAGGCCATCTTTTTATCGTACATGTTACAACTATGGTGAACCTGGGCATATGAGGAGAGATTGTCCCTACCCACGTGTGTTAGATTTTGTGCAACAGTAGTCTAGAACAGTGGTACCCGCGGGGATCGGTAATAATCGTAGAGGACATCCACAAGGTAGGCGAGGAAGTAATCAGTGAGGCCATAGAGGTAGAGGAAATGGTAATGAGGGCAGGGGTAATGTGCAACCAGGCAGAGAAGTTGCTCATCAAGATGATAGGGCTCAGTCTTATGCATTTCCGGGAAAGAATGAGGCAGAGGCGTCTGACGCAGAGATCACAGGTACTAATCTTATCTGTGACCGGATGGCTAATGTGCTATTTGATCCGGGTTCGACTTATTCTTATTTATCTGTGAGATTTGCCTCAAGGTTTGATATGATTTGTGATATACTTTATTGCCTCATCCATGTTGCTACCCCAATTGGAGAGTCATTCATAGTCACCCATGTCTATCGTGTTAGTCCTATTTTGTTTATGGGTTTCCAAACTTGGTCTGATTTTGTGATTTTGGATATGACTGATTTTGATATAATCTTAGGTATGACTTGGTTACCCCCCTATTATGTTGTGCTTAATTATAATACTAATTCTATAACTCTAGAAATTCCGAGAAGGGAAAAAATAGAGTGGGAAGGGGTGTACAAGCCTAAGCGAACTGAGATCATATCCTCCATTCGGGCTATAAAATTGGTAGAGCAGGGTTGTTTGGCTTATTTGGCCCATACTAGGGATGTTGAGATTAAGGCTCCATCCATTGGGTCTATTCCTGTGGTGGCAGAATTTAAAGAAGTGTTTCCTAATGACTTGCTTGGTATGCCTCTAGATAGGGATATAGACTTCTTCATTGATTTAGAACCTGGTACTCCTCCCATTTCTATCCCTCCATATCGCATGGCTCCGGCAGAATTAAGAGAGCTTAAGGCTCAAATCCAAGAGCTTCTTGATAAGGGATTTATTCGTCATAGTGCTTACCCATGGGGTGCTCCAGTTTTGTTTGTTATGAAAAAGGATGGTAGTATGAGAATGTGTATAGATTACTGGCAATTGAATAGGGTCACTATTCGAAATAAGTATCCTTTGCCTCAAATAGATGATATTTTTGACCAATTGCAAAGGGCGTCAGTTTTCTCTAAGATTGATCTAAGGTTTGGCTACCATCAGTTGAAAATTAGGCCTGAGGATGTGCCCAAGACGGCATTTAGAACTCTCTATAGGCACTATGAGTATTTGGTTATGTCTTTTGGTTTCACCAATGCGCCTGCAGCTTTCATGAGTTTGATGAATAGGGTGTTCAAAGCATTCATTGATTCATTTTCTATAGTTTTTATTGATGATAGTTTGGTCGATATGAAAAGTGAGGAAGAGCATGCCGACCATCTTACTATTGTTTTGGGTGTTCTTGGGAAACAAAGGTTGTATGCTAAATTTTCTAAGTGTCAATTTTGGTTGACTTCGGTAGCATTTTTGGGACATGTAGTCTCAAAAGAAGGCGTAATGGTAGATCCTCAAAAGATTGAGGCGGTTAAAAATTGGTTTCGGCCTAGCTCTGTAATGGAATTTAGGAGTTTTGTAGGGCTCAATAGCTATTATCAACGATTTGTGCAGAACTTTGCCTCTATTGCTACTCACTTGACTAATTTGACCAAAAATGACATACCATTTGAATGGACTGAAAAATGTGAGGAGATCTTTCAAAAGCTCAAGACTCTTTTGACCATTGCGCCTATTCTAGCATTACCATTGAAGGTAAAGATTTTATTGTTTATTGTGATGCTTCACATTTTGGCTTGGTTGCAGTGTTGATGCAGGATGAGAATGTTATAGCTTATGCATCGCGTCAATTGAAGGTGCATGAGAGGAATTACCCAACACATGATTCGTAGTGTTTGCTCTTAAGATTTGGCGGCAATACCTTTATGGTGTTAAGTGTGAGGTATTTACTAATCATCGCAATTTGCAGCATGTGTTCACTCAAAAGGATCTGAATTTAAGACAGTGAAGTGGATGGAGTTACTTAAATATTATGATGTCACCATTCAATACCAACTAGGTAAGGCTAACGTGGTGGCAGACGCTTTGAGTCGGAAAGCAGTGAGTATGGGTAGTTTAGCTTGCTTGAGTGTAACCAAGAGACCTTTGGCTAAGGAAATTCAGAACATAGAGTCTAAGTTCATTCAGGCATCTCAGAAAGAGGTGGGGTGTTAGCTAGCATTGAAGTGAGGGCTACATTCATGAATAAGATCAAGGCCAAACAATTTGAAGATGAGAATTTGGAGGAGCTTAGGAAGAAGACTGTGAATGGTAAGGCACAAGAGATCACTTTTGATGTGGATGGTGCGCTCAATTTTATAGGGAGAATATGTGTTCCTAGAGTAGATGACTTGATTGAAAAATTGTTGGCAGAGTCTCATGGTTCGCGATATTCTATTCATCCAGGTGTAACCAAGATGTGCCGAGATTTGAAGCGAATTTATTGGTGGTAGGGCATGAAGAAGGATATAGCAGAGTTTATGGCAAAATGTCCAAATTGTGAACAAGTGAAGTATGAACATCAAAGGCCTGCAGGTTAGCTTCAAAGAATGCCGATTTCGGAATGGAAGTAGGAAAGGATAGTCATGGATTTTGTGGTTGGTCTTCCAAAGACTTTGGGAAAGTTTGATTCTATTTGGGTAGTGGTTGATAGATTGACTAAGTCAGCCCATTTTATTCCGGTAAGAATAGATTATAATGCTAAACAATTGGCTAAGGTATATGTGAAAGAGATAGTGAGGTTGCATGGGGTACCCCTCTCTATCATCTCAGACCGTGGTACCCAATTCACATCCAAGTTTTGGAGGAAATTACATGATGAATTGGGCACCCAACTCACTTTTAGTAAAGCCTTCCATCCACAGACAGACGGGCAGTGAGAGAGGACTATTCAAGTGTTAGAAGACATGTTGAAGGCATGTGTGATTGATTTTGGAGTGCATTGGGATAAATTCATACCTTTGTGTGAGTTCTCCTATAATAATAGTTATCACTCCAGCATAGATATGGCACCATTTGAGGCACTCTATGGGAGGGGATGCAGGTCACCCATAGGATTGTTTGAGGTTGGAGATATGAAACCCCTGGGGGTTGATTTAGTGAAGGATGTTCAAGATAAGATAAGGAGTTTCAAGCTAAGCTCTTAGCCGCCCAAAGTAGATAGAAAAAGTATGCAGACCATAAGGTAAGAGATATGGCATTTCAGACTAGTGAGAATGTTCTACTTAAGCTATCACCCATGAAAGGGGTGATGAGATTTGGCAAGAAAGGCAAGCTAAGTCCGTGATACATTGGTCCCTTTAAGATTCTTGAATGTGTAGGACCGGTAGCGTATAGATTGGCTTTATCCCCTAATCTATCGGGTGTTCACCCAGTATTTCATGTCTATGTTGAACAGGTATCATGGTGATGGGGATTATATTATTAATTGGGACTCAATTGTGCTAGACAAGGGCCTCCAATATGAGGAGGAACCGATTAAATCGTGTCCATGATTCGTGAATTGGTTCACCCTTCTTTTGATTAAAATTTTGAATGTCGTCTCTCAGTTTCATCATCTTTGATGGAGGGATGAATCTTTCATGAAAAGATGTAACCAATTCCTCCCATGACTTGATGGAGTTCTTTGGAAGCTCGACCAACCACTTAGTGGCTTCCTCGGTTAATGATAATGGAAATAAGCGCAGCCTTATGCATTCTTGCGACAAATTCTTGAATGACAAAGGAGTGCACACTTCTACACAGCGTCGTATATGCTCATATGAAACTTTGTGCTCCCACCCTCCATATAAACTTCTTGAATGTATGAGATGGAGCATTGCACTAGTAACTTCAAATGTTGCACTTCCGTCTGCTTGTGCCATGCAAATTGCACCCATCTCATCGACTTCGATGGGGTTGTATACATTATTAACGTCATCAATATCAACTCGATGAAAAGCATAACCCGTTGGATAGCCTGCTTGGCAGCTATTATTGATGTTCACACTCATATGGTTGTTGAAACACACAAATACTCAAAACAAAACCGAAAATTAGGTAAGTAGTCTACAACTAATAAGAACAAAGTTTTTACTAATCTAAGAATTCTCAAATAACACCACTCCCCGACAGTGGCACCATTTTGATGCTTATTGTGACCAACGACACTAACCTACGATACGAGTGTCTACGATCGTCGATAATATAGTAACCCAACCAACGGTTGGGGTCGTGTCCTAAGGGAGTGGTTTCAAGAATTAATAGAAAAATAAAATTAGTTCTAACTAGTCGTAGCTAAAGACATTAACGACTAAAAACATTGTAAATTAAAGGGGGTGACACAAAAGTGTCAAATGTCAAATGGGGATTTTGTCACAAATATAGCAAAAACAGTAAAAATAACAAAGAAATCTATGAATGAGAGGGTATTCTTGGGATGTGACCGCAATATATAGTGGTATAAATCGTTGGGTACATTCTTTCGATAGGAAATTTGTAAGATAATAGTGACTAGGCAAAGCTTTAGATGGAAAAAAGTTCCCTCTCGGGCAACTTACCCCGTTTCAAATGGGTTCCTCTCAAACACCCATTTGTCGCATGAAGACCAACCTACGCCTTACCCGACACACTCTCTCGAGCTAAGTGTTAGGATATGGGACTAAAGTTCACCCTCTCAGGCTGAACCTCATGTCGACCTACTCCTTAGTCCATCAGTCTAGCAGTCTTGGTTTCGCGACCTCTCTCTCAAGAAAGCTGAAAACACATGGGTGATTATGTATTTACAACTACAAACCCTTTAAATTAAACCATAACCGCTAGGTGAAATCACCATTAAAATACATCTAACCTATCAGCAAGCAAAACCCAACAATAATCTCAACACATATTTGCTAAATCACACCCCAAGAATTGGGGTTTTTAGCCACACATCAAGAGATAGAAATTTATACCTAAATGATCTTGCATTCAAATGGGTATGAAAATTTACGTCTTGTTACAAGCCAAGAGTGAAGAATCCGAGAGACCCAAGTCCAACTCCTTGGAGATGAAACCCTCTTCTTCTTCAAGTTTCAAAACCCTCTCGAACTCAGAGAAAAAGTACTAAAATTATAATAATTGTTTCACACTGAAAAATATTATGATACTAAAATCTGATACTAAGCTATAACTCTCAACGAGTATTTATAGTATTAAAAAGTTTGTGCTGCAGCGGGTCAATCGGCGACATTAGTCGGAATCGCCGATCAACTCGGCGATTCGCCATTGTTTTGGTTCATCCCCTTTTGTGCTTTGCCTTCAGCATGTTTGTGTCCTCGATCATTGGGTGGTATATCCCCGCTTCGCGTAACTGTTTGGTGAAACACCAACTGCTCCTTTCATCACCTTTTTTATCCTCTTCCTTCAGGGCTTCGCGTACTTGAACAAAGGGCGGAGTATGTTCCTTCGGTGACTCGTCAAGTGTGTTTGGCGAAGCTCAGGCTTCAGTTTCTTAGTTCTTTTCAGCCTTTTTGTTCCTTTTTGCGCGTAAGTGTCCATGCTTTCACTCAAGCTTGAAATACCTGAAACTTAAGAGTTTTCATCAGATATTGAGATAAAATAAGCATTTGAGGAAACTATTTCTATTAACTTAAAGCCCTAAATGAGTACAATTTGTGGACTCATCAACACCCCCAACTTAAACTTTTGCTTGTCCTCAAGTAAAACTCAAGTTCAACAGTTCAAACAGGATGTCTCAAATAGTGTTACACAAGACCAAATCATGAACATACACAAAAGACTCAAATTACTCATGAAAAGATTAATTGTGTACTCAAAAATTCAAGTTGTGACACACCATTACCAAAGATTCTCATGCTCCCAATACTTGCTACTGGTGCAAGTTGAAGGTCAACAAAGAGTATCTAAATGCCCTCACATAAAAAATGATTCCGATCAACAAAGAGTATCTAAATGCCCTCACATAAAAAATGATTCCATACTCACACACAGAGGTTAATCAATTCAAGATCAGGAACCAGATGCAACGCTCACACTCAAAAAAAGAGGAACACAATGCATGTTTTCACCCATAGGCTTGCCCTTATTTTCCAATCGTTCTTCGGTTTGCTCACTCAAGATCAAAAAGGTCTTTCTAAGGCTTGTAATGAGGCTAAGTATAAAGGTATGGTCATTTAGGCTTAGTGACTTTTTCCTCTTGGGATGTGGTACTCTCAAGGCATTCCCTTCTTTTCCTTTATCAATTCTTTCTCTAGTGCTTCTAAGGCATATTTATATTCCCCTCCAAGGATTTCTTGGAAACCCAATTTCTTTTGTACTTTTATTCCACAATATTTTTATTTTTTTATGGAGGGTTTCCATTGTTCCGCAACACCATGGGTTAAGAGAGACTTTTCTTGCACTTCTTGCCTTCTCCTTCTCCTTTTCACCACACCCCCAACTTAGGATTTTGGTCTAAGTTGGCTATTCACTAAACTACAAATCAAGAGGATTATAGGTAGTGGGTCAAGTAAGGTCTAGGGTTCATCAAGGTTCTTCCAAAGAGAGGTAAGGCTCAAAGGG
>JAJONQ010024618.1:0-35384 GCA_036250385.1 Solanum microdontum | reverse complement strand
TCTCTAGAAGTGTTGTCTTTTATATTTTCTATCATGTCCCTTATATGTTCTATCAATTTTTTACAAATTATATATATAAAATTGAAGTTTTCGAACTCGAACATATATGCATGGTTCATGTTTAATATAAATTATTTAAAGAGTATATTGTTTTTTTTTTACCTTGATATGAAGTATAATTTTTCTCATGTTTTTAACATATTAATTCATCAATAGGGCATTTCCACCAAAATAAAGTATGACTAAAGAAGGCTGAATTTTATCATTCTGCAAGTGAATAAACCAAATTATAATTTCACATAAAAAAAGTTGAAGAAAAAAAAATATCAACTAAGTAGTAAATAAGGTCTAAACTATTGGGTTTAGTTCGTTTGAAAAGCCACAAAGTAATGGCTAGCAATAAGGCCTAAACTATCTTTATGCATTATATCAACAACTATGTATTATTATTATTACTATTAGATTTTAACAAACAATAAAATAAAACGAGAATGTTTTTTTGTTAAAAAAAAATAACAGCATGCAAGACTCATTAGCAGCTAAGCCTTACAAGGTTCATCGGAATTTAAGCCTTGTAAGGCTCATTGGAATTTGAGCCTCGTTTTAGAAAACCTGATTTACACGGCGTTAAAAATTGTTGCCCTTTTGGTTTCATAATTAATTGAGTTGCCCTTTTGAAATTTTTGAAAAAATTTGTTGCCCTTTTAATTTCAGACTCGTCTATTCTACTCTTTCTCATCAATATTTATCCGTACAAACAATGGAATAATAATAATAAAAAATATATATACATATCTTTGACCTCCCATATTCATAACAGTCACCAAATCATCTCGAATATGATTATTGAAAATCAATATAAAAACATATATATTTTAAAATTTTAGATATGATTATTGAAATTCAATATAAAAACATATATATTTTTAAATTTTAGATATGATTATTGAAAATCAATATAAAAACATATATATTTTTAAATTTTGGTAAAGTCAATGAGAATGGTCGACAAAGATCTTGGTAGTGATCACCACACACATAATCATAACTTGCCATAGTGAAGAATTTAATATTTTTAATCCATCTTCAGAATATTTTTTTCATACAACAAACTATGAATCATCAACCCAAGTAACAAACTATGAATTATTCAGCTTAGCTCTAAAAATTACTCAAATTGCTTTCAAAAAGTAAAATATGACAAATATTCTAAAATGAAGAAAGTAATTTGATATATTATGTTAAATATTGAATTTGAATTTTACCACGATTAATTAGTGTAATACATTCCTAATGTCTTAATCCAAGAAAAAAGAACTCAACATACATATAAAGAGGTGATCAAGAGTCATAGCGGGTTTGGGAAAAAAAATACACACTTGATAGAAAACGTGTTTTTTAAACTTTTCGATACGAATTTAAGTAATTAAACTTTAAACGAATATCAAATACATAAAAAGATAGAGAAGGCAAGTAATATGTCTCTACATTGACTTTTGATTATAAGTTGGATGGTGGAGAGTGCAACATAAGAAAGGAACTACTGTGGACCGACACGCAGGAGATTGTAGCACCACCAGATCTTTTGTCGTCGTTAATAGAAAAGTCAACTTTTCCGGCATGAACAATAAATCTAAACCGTTGAATTTGATAAAATTAAAAATAGGAGCATGAATGTGTGGCCAGTATTCTGCCACGTAAGCCAGCTAAGTTGAATTATTCAAACGCAATCGATCGTTGTAGAAGTAGTACTTCACTAACCTAATAATTCAAAATTCATTCCTTTAATTAACTATCGTCAATTATTTTCAAGATCTAATTCTAATTTTTTTCTTATATAGTTGACTATTCTATAGGAAAATTCAGCTTGAAATTACTTACATTAATGATGTATATGTGTTAACAATATTTTTTAATCATAATGGACTAACGGTGTTTTTGGGACCCCTAAGTGAACTTTACTAGGAGTAGAATAAAAGATTATATTTATGAAAATAAAATGGTTCAGATATATGAAGAAAAAATGCTAACATATAAGTAAAGAATAATAGAAAGTTAGCTATGATGGAGTTAATAAGAAGAAATAAAGATAAGTTAAAAGGAAAGTATTAAAAAGAATGAGAGAGATGATTAGACAAGATATAACACATTTACATTTAATTGACATTATGACCTTTGATATTTAAGGATTTAGGCAGAAGATTAGTAAGTAGATGAGTGTTTGTCTGGTTTTCCTTATCCGTATTTTATTACTCTCTAATTGTATCATTTTTCAATTATTACATGTGTTGTTTTATTTGATTTAGTTATCATGTTATTCGTTGTTGTCTATTGTTATCAATGCTAATTCTTTGCTATTCCATTTACTTTTAAACTTATTTTTATATGCATTACTTATCTCAAGAAACTATCACAAACGAAATCTCTATCTTCACAGATATAAATTAGATCTGCAAATGCACCATCTGATCTTTTTACCCACCCTCCACCGCACTTGTTAAAGATTTTGTTCAAAGCTTCGATTTAAAAAATAAGTTCTACAATATACAAATATTAATTGAATCGAATTTCAATATAAATATTGAATACCAATAATTGCACCTAAGATAACAATAATAATAATAAAAAAAGGGTGAGATTTTCAAAAAAGTTAAAATGGTCGACTTTGATCTAAACACGACACATATAATAAAATAAAACAATTAATCAAAAATTTATAATTTCAATGCAAAATAGGACGCACATAATTGACAGGTCTTCTTATCTCTCCTTAGTTCCTTCTTATCACTAAACTCTCGAATTAAACGGCACGTGTCGGTTAAAACTATGCTTTTTCCCAATTCTTGGGTAGTCGTCCTTTACCGTACCAGCCAAATAAGTACACCGGCTGTAAAGGTAGTACGTCAATAAGATTCCATTTAATTTTAATCATATTACTTTTTCTTTACGTCTTTTTTTCACCTACCTAAATTTTAATTTTTACCTAACAACAATAGATTCAGATTGCGCATTGGAGACTCATTTACGAGTGATGCTTTTAATAAAATTTTCTTTATTCATAAGGTTTAAACTTGAGATATCTGATTAAGAGTTAAATAATTTTATCACTGCACTACAATTCATGTTGGTCGCGTTTGATGTTTATATTTATTAATTTGATATATAATTCAAAGTGCTTTTTAGTACTTCCTAAGTTTCATTTCATGTCTCATCCATGTCACCTTATAATAATTAAAAAGAATTTATTTTTTTTATAACCATACGAATGTTTATAATTGTTTTGAATCATAAAATTTAAATGTATTCATTTTTTTTTTATATATCGTGCCAAATTAAGTTTTGTTACATAAAATAAGACAGAGGGAATACTACTATAGAAATGAGAGATACAACCATTGATGATTAGAGTTTATGTTGTTGAATTTTAGTTTTTAATTTTATACTGATTAAGTTATATTATTTTCTATTTTAAGAAATTGGAGTAATAGCTTCTAGTTCTATAATTTATATTTATTGAAACTAATGTTTTTTTAATCTTCACAAAGTAGAGTTAAGATTATGTACGTATTATCCTTTCTAAATTTCACTTATAAAATCTCATAAAATATATTTATTATTGTTTAACCAAAACTAATGAATTTTCTTGAACTCGTATAATGAAAGATATGCCTGCTCCTTGCAGAAAATGTCTTATAATTTTGATTATTTGACGTAAATATTATGTGCGAGGATGCAATTAAAAGAAGGGATGATGATTTAACTGATAAAAGCATCATTATGAACATGTTTGACGTGACAAAATTTATTTATTAGAATTTCTAGTTTCGTCACTATCGTTTTTACCTTGTTAAAAAAACTAAATGCTGGCCTAAAACGGCAATTTTTAAGAGAATTTTGCTTTTATTTTGTCTCATTTTATTCGACTTGGCTTGATTCACTGAACTTCTAAAAAGATACATTTGAGTACATTGGCATTGCCTTTCTTTAATTGATAAAAAGTGGAAAAAGTAGAAAAACTACTTTTCAAACGTGCCAAATTTCAAAGTTGTGGACAAATTGGGGCGGAACTTTATAACGATATTGTTTGTCTGAATATTTTTTTATTACTATAGTAAATCTTGTAATAAAGAACATGTACTTAAAAATAACAAAATAGAAATTTAACTGTTATACTGAAATATTGTTATAGAGAATGACTACTAACCTGCTAATTGTTATAAAGTGGTATGAAAGTATTCAACGTTAGAATGGTAGTCAAAAAGTAAAATTAGAATCTTCAATTTTATAGTAGATTATTTTGGCTTTGCTTGTGACGATAAAGTCACAGGTTGAAAAGGAGACTTTAAATTAAAGTAGCAAAAGTATAACTTTTAATTATGTTTAATAATATAACTATTCCTCACTTTGAGGACATTAATGAGTTTTATACTTGTAATATGTCCAATATATACCTTAGTTTACTATAAACCATGAAAAGTGGAAACATTAGGTGTGAAAAATAGAAAAGAAATGCAATATTAAACGTGCACTAAATAATATTTGTATTAAAATAATTTAGTAAATATATTTATATTTAATTTAAAATTTATAAGTGGAGAATCTTTTAAAAATAACTTTTCTATCACGGAGATAAGAACTAAATCTGCATGCACATCAACCTCCCCATACCTCATGTGGAACTATATTAGTTCATATTTTTTTTGTGTTATTTACTATTAAACTTAATAATTAAATGAATTATAAATTTAATAATAAATTCAAAATTCATAAATATTAAATTTTAACCTCGATCATAAAGACAAAAAAAAAAGAGATTTAAAAGTAACAAAAGTATATCTTAATTATGTTTGACCATTTAACTATTCCTCACTTTGAGGACCATAATGAGTTTTTTGACTTGTAATTTGTCCAATAATGAGTTTTAAAAAAATAGCACTCCATATATTACTAGCTAGTTCACTATAAACCATTAAAAGTGGAAGAATTGTGATAAAAAAAAATAGAAATGCATTATTAAACCTAAATAATGTCTTCTTTTTCTTTTCTTAAAAAAACTTTTTGTTTAGAAATGTACACCACCACAAGAAGCACATGACAATATCTCTAAAAGTAAAAGTTTTACATAAAGGAATAATATTGTATATTATATTATTATTATTATTAGACTACTTTTGTAACATAGCCAGTGACCCGTGATCATAATTCATGAGTGCAACTTGATGAAACTATTTTATTTTTTCTTTACATATACATCAATAATTGCACCAAATTAAATATAGTATATATAAGGGTAAAATCGACCTAAATGAAGTGAAAGAATAATTGTGTAAGAGATCAGAGGCAACAATAATAACCATAACAAATATATCTAAGTGTAATCCGATAAGTATTAGGATATGAATAAGATACACCTTATCTCGTGAACATGGAAAAGTTATTTCCGATGAATTCTTATATCAAGTAAAGAATAACAAAATCATATGTGTGAAGTAAAAACACACAATACGATAATCAAATTAAATGAATACGGAATATTAATATAATTAAAGAACGAGATAGTATATCAGTATTTATAACAATACTGATACATAATACTAGACAACATTAGACTACCTATTAACTTTAGTTCTATTATAAATTTCGACCTACAGATCTACATATTTAAGGTAATGTCATCTATAAATTGCAAATGTGACATATCATGTTTAAGATCACCTCTCTCCAAATATTTTTTCGATCTGTCTCTACCTTCTTGAGTAAGAAATCAATGTTAGAGTCATGATTTTTAATTTATGAATTTCAATTTTTTTTTTTGCTTAATGAATTATAAATATATTATTTAAGAATATCAAATAAGTTTTTAGACACAAATATAAAATTTAATTATAGACTTTATTGAACTCGTAACGGTAACGTTGGCCCCGTCCATGTTACAAACAAATTTCTACGTGGCATGACTTTCACTTAAACTATTTTATTTATGAATTTTTTAAGAAACGTATAAAAGAATAATGGTCAATTAGCGTTGGGAGTATCAAACTAATAAAGGAATGATCCCAAATGCATCTAATGAATTTATTAAGAAAGTTAATGAGTTTGATAGCAAAATACAGTTTGATCATCAAAACTATTTATGACAAATTAGTGAATTCTTAGTATCTATGAAATCTGAAATAAATTGATCATATTAATTAATAAGCAAATTAATATTTTTTATTGATTGATTTAATCTTTTTTCTTTTTAAAAAGCTTTAAATTGGAATAATATGAACATATATACTTTTCTTTTTAACCCTATTTTATAATACAAAATATCTTAAATTCAAATAAAAATCAAATACATTGACTATTGAGATCCCTATTAAATATGAGTTACGAATCCTATTATATTTTCTTCCTCTATTTTTTCCAATTTTATTTTTCTCTCTTTTAACATACAAAATTTCTGTAATTATACTTCAAATTTTGTCATTTTTTACTAGTACAAAAAAAAACATTGACCGTTACTTCATGGTAAAAAGACAATCTCAACCTTCACCAACCCACCAAACAATTGAAATATATAAAGTTTAATGTGGAAATTTCATTATGAAAAGTTCTTAAAAAATCTTAAAATCTAAATTCAAACTTAAAATTTAATACATTGACCAATGAGACCTGTATTAAAACTTGTATTATGAATCTAAGTTACTTCCTCGCCATCTCTTCCTCTATTTTTCTACGATTTTAATTTATTTCTTTTTAACTTATGAATTTTGTGACACCATACTTCAAACTCCGTCGTCATTCTTTATCGTATAAGAACACGTTGATTGTTATCTCAAGGTAAAAAAATAATTTTAACTTCACCAAATCATCAAAGCAATTGACACATATGATTTAGCTTGAAATTTTTATTATAATTCTAATAGATTGATCGTCAAGACTCTTGGTTAATAATGTGCTAAGAAAAAGTCTTGTGCAATCATACTTCTCTTGTGCTCTCTTCTTTCTCTATTTTAGTTATTTTCCTCTGAATAAAATTTATGTGATCGTTCTTCAAACTCCAAAATTCTTTATCACACAAAGAAAAACATGTTGATGAATGATGACCATTGTCTTGTAGTAATTAAAAAAAAGACTAGTTTAACCTCCACCAACTCACCAAACAATTTTAATGTTTTCAACTTGGTCAAAACAACACTAAATTGATTATTTAAAAAAATAAAAAAAATAAAAATACCGGCACTTCGAGTATCCTGTAAAAAAGCAATAGAATCCTCAAATTGGATTCTCTTTGTCCTTATATTCATATTCATCAGTTACCTACTCTTTGGAACAATCAAAACTTGTCCTTTTTTTTTTTTTCAATGCTAAGTTATTTATATTTTTCCATTATTATTATTATTAAAAATTAAAATAGCAAAAAAATAAAATAAAAATTGGAATAATTAAGTAGTAAGTGTAATAGTTGATACAACCAACCCTGAAAATCGCCTATATAAAGTGTATAAATATTAGTCTTTGCCTCATCAAAGAAAATTCATCTTATAGAGAAATTTAATTTTAAGAAGTTATCATCATGTCTCTGCTTTCAGATCTTATCAACCTCAATCTTTCAGATGATACTCAGAAGATCATTGCTGAATACATATGGTGAGTTTTTTTTTTTTGCCACCCCATTAATGGGTTTGTTCTTGTTTTTACTCTAGAATGATAAAGATTGGATTTTAAAGTTTTTTTTTTGGTGTATGTTATGATTCTTGAAGATGTTTAAGGTTGTTTGCTGGGGTTTTTACTTGAAGGGTGTCTATTTTTTTTAGTGTTTTTGTTTGTTTTGGGATTTTAGTTCGCCAAGTGATGTGTTTGTTGTGATCTAGTGAGTAGTCTTGGGTGTTTTTGTGGTGGGGTGGGGATGGGGGATTTTTGTTGGGGTTGTTCTGTTTTTGCACTGGAATGAAAAAAGATTGGATTTTAAATAATTTTTTGTGTTTTTTTGGTGTATGTTATGATTCTTGAAGGTGTTTAAGATTGTTTTCTGGGGTTTTACTTAAAGGTGACATTTTTTTTAGTATTTTTGTTTGTTTTGGGATTTTAGTTTACCAAGTGATATGTTTTTTTTTCTGATCTACTAGGTAGGAGTGTTTTTGTATACCCAATGGTATTTTTTTTGGGTGGTGTGGGGGTTGTTCTGTTTTTTGCACTAGAATGAAAAAGATTGGATTTTTTTTATGGTTTTTTGTGTTTTGTTGGTGTAAATTATGATTCTTGAAGATGTTTAAGATTGCTTTCTGAGGTTTTTCCTTAAATGGTGTTGTTTTTGTTTGTTTTGGAATTTTAGTACACTCAATGATATGTTTTTTTGTGATCTAGTGAATAGTCTGGAGTGTTTTTTGTATACCCAATGGTATTTTTTGGGGGGATTCTTAATGAGGTTGCTCTATTTTTACACCAGACATGAAAAAGATCTGTTCTTTCTGTTTCATTGTATCATTTTTATGTGCTTGTTGTATGGATCTTATGATTCTTGAAGCTATGAAGGATTGATTTCTGTGTTTTTTCCTCAATGGGTGTCTAATATTTTTATTTTACTGTTTTTGTTTGTTTTGGAATTTGAGTATGATGACTTGTTGAGTGTTCTTGCACACAAAATGGTATTTTGTTTGGATCTTTGCCACCTCATTAATGGGGTAGTTTTGTTTTCACACCTAACATGAGCAAGATTCTTTTTTTGATATTCTAAACAACTTTTTGGGTGTCTGTTTATGGATCTAAAGATTCTTGAATCTAGTGAAGATTCTTTTGTGTTTTTTTTCTTCAAAAAAGGTGTCTTGTGTTTGTGTTTCTGGATTTTGAGTATAATGTCTTTGTTGTGATGTAGTGAAAGTGGTAATTTTTTTTGATTGAAATGTTGAGAGTGTTAATGTTGTTTTGGTCTGTCAATTTCATTAGATCTATCTTTTTTCCCTTTGTTTTATTGTTTCTTTTGTAGTTTTCCTCTTCAATTGAGATCCTCTTTTCATTTGCTTTGAGTAAACAAATGACACTATCTACATAAAAAGAAAACTTTCTTGTTTTCACTAAAACTTGTATTTTTTTTTTAGTTTCTTGTGAAAAGTGATATTTTCTGGAGAAAGATCTGATTTTTATCGGTTTTCCTATCTGGAAATTTATTTCAGTTCTTAGCTACTTGTGACTACTTATGATTAAAAAAGAGTACCTTTTGATGTTAATATATACATATTTTTGTCTGTTTATTACCAGGATTGGTGGATCAGGCATGGACATGAGGAGCAAAGCCAGGGTATAATCTCTTTTTGTTGATTCTAAATTTATATATTTTTCCCGAGTTTTCGAATAAGTTGAAGTTTGCTTATATGAGTGTTATTTTTTGATTTACAGACTCTCCCTGGTCCAGTTACTAGCCCTGCAGAACTACCCAAATGGAACTATGATGGATCAAGCACAGGTCAAGCTCCGGGAGAAGACAGTGAAGTGATCATATAGTAAGCTATCCTTTTGATGTGCAAAATTTGCTAAATTTTTTTGTGAATTGAACTTTTTTCTGACTAGTATTTATTTAATTGAAATTTGACATAGCCCACAAGCAATCTTCAAGGATCCATTCAGGAGAGGCAACAATATCTTGGTCAGTTTCAAGATTTATTTGTTACCTACCTATCATTAATTCCAGCATTCAAGTTTTTCTAGTTGACTTTTGTTGAGTATCTGAAAAGAGTTGAACTTCTATACATCAGTGACTTTAGATTATGTTTCTTGAAGTCCGACAGTTGCGTGTTGGATCCTCCAAAAGTAGTGCATTTTTCGAGGATCCAGACACGTGTCAGCAACATAGACGTCCAGAATTAACATGATGGTATTAGTTAAGTCCTTCTAGTGAATCATTTGTTTGATTCTTTTTTTTTTTGGTACTGAAGGTCATGTGTGATGCCTATACTCCTGCTGGTGAGCCCATCCCAACAAACAAGAGGCACGCTGCCGCCAAGGTCTTCTGCCACCCTGATGTGGCTGCTGAGGAAACTTGGTATTGACATATTCCATTAAGCTTTTAAAGTACAGCTTAAACTTTTTTCTCGGATACGATCATTTGCAAATTTCCAGTTTGATTGAAGAAATTGTTTGTATGAATTAGGTATGGTATTGAACAAGAATATACCTTGCTGCAAAAGGAGGTCAATTGGCCTCTTGGATGGCCCATTGGCGGCTTTCCTGGACCCCAGGTATATTATTAATACCTGCTATACATTTTGTTGCATTTTTCTTTTGTTTCCTGTGTCTTTTTGGCATTAGTTCTTTCATTTGGCTTATCTCCCAGTCATAGATTATTTTCTCATATTGCTCGCATTACATTGTGTCACAAATGTCACATATTGCTGGCGTCCATGGTGTGATTATTGGTGTTCCTAAGAAGTCTCTATCTATTGCCTCATGCATTGATCTCTATCTGTGGTCCTAATACTTTATTTGTTTTGGTGACTGCTGCATTTACCCAACAATTAGGGACCATACTGATCAAGAGTTAGTTGACTGTCTATTTAATCGTATTTATTTTTGTGTCTAGGGACCATACTACTGTGGAACCGGAGCTGACAAAGCCTTTGGACGTGACATTGTGGACGCCCATTACAAGGCATGTATCTATGCTGGGATTAACATCAGCGGAATCAATGGTGAAGTCATGCCGGGACAGGTATATAGGCATTCTTGCTTACTCATCTAGCTAGAATTGAATGATTTTACAAACATTTGATGTGTTTTTTTAAATCTTATGTAGTGGGAATTCCAAGTAGGACCTTCTGTTGGCATCTCAGCCGGTGATGAAGTGTGGGTAGCTCGTTACATTCTAGAGGTATTGCAGCTTTTAACGGTTGACACTTTATCGACTATTTTGGTCCATTTCAGTTCAATTCTCTTGCTATCTTGTCGAGAGCTTGAATGCAATTTACTTATTAACTTGGTGGTTTAACAGAGGATTGCAGAGATTGCTGGGGTGGTTGTGTCATTTGACCCCAAGCCTATTCCGGTGAGCTTTCTACTGTGTAATTCAGGCGTTTATTTGATTTGATTATCGAAACACGTAGGATACATACCTGTCTCCCTTTCTAGGAAAACTGATGTACCATTTAGCATAATGTGGTGTATTAACAATGAATATTTCTTTTCTTGTCAGGGCGACTGGAACGGCGCAGGTGCTCACACAAATTACAGGTAGAGGAATAACACTTCATACTTTCGACTTTTATATCTTTAAATTCACCAGTCCTTAACGACTAAAACTTTGGTAATTTTTTCCAGCACCAAGTCGATGAGGGAAGACGGAGGCTATGAAATAATCTTGAAGGCTATTGAGAAGCTTGGCCTGAAGCACAAAGAACACATAGCTGCATATGGTGAAGGCAATGAGCGTCGTCTCACCGGAAAGCACGAGACAGCCAACATCAACACCTTCAAATGGGTATATAAACATTTTCCCTTTCTCATCACTTTTCATTTGACAATAGAGTAACTTAAAAGCTAGTCACAAAAGAACAATGCCTAGTAGTTCTTTCTTTCTTTCTTAAACTCCGTTTCAAGCAAGATGCATCCAACGTCTTACCCTGTCTCACATTACACAACTTCATTTGACGTGTTCAGGGGGTTGCAAACCGTGGTGCATCTGTCCGTGTTGGAAGAGACACAGAGAAGGCAGGCAAGGGATACTTTGAGGACAGAAGGCCAGCCTCAAATATGGACCCATATGTCGTTACCTCCATGATCGCAGAAACCACCATCATCGGTTAACCTTGAAGACTTTTTACTATGGATGGCTCGGGGGATCGCTTGTTTCTGGTTTGCACAATTTGGGATAGGAGACAAGATTGAATTGTGAAACGACACTTTCGACTTCACCTGTGTTAATTTTTAGTTATAGGGGTAGATTGTCTCTTGTTATTTTTCTGTTTATTTGCCAGTTGAATTGTATTTTCATACAGCAAGGCCTTATACATTGTCTATGATTTGGCAATGCTGTGTTACAAAACAATGTTATTCTTATTAATAACAAAGATAATGAAAGGGTTTGATTCTATTGCTCATTGCACTACATTACTATTTTACCCTTATTTCATCGAGAGCGCGATTTTGCGATTTTGTTTATGACAGATAAAAAAATAAAGGAGAGAGGTTGCGATAAGTTAACGATCAACGTATGAATAGTCTTATTGTAGATATATATTCCAGTTAATCTTGGAAGAAACCAATTTCTTTGGTAATAATTGTGTAAGGTCATTGTCAAAAAGCTCTTTATCTAGCGTTTGATCATAGATTTTCAAATATTTTTGGTAAATATTATTTGGGTTAAAATTTTGGTGAAATTTCACCATGTGTTTGACCATAATATTTGAGAAACATATTTCACTTTTTTAGAAAATATGATTTATACTCGTAAGTTTTAAAAACTATCAAAACTAATCATAGGTTTGTATTACAAGTCAATTGGATCTTCGTTGCAACACATAACAAGTAGTGTCCATGACATTAGAGTAATATGGTAGTTCAGAGTGAGTGCAACGAGCATCATCCCGTGCAACGAGTGAAGTAGACAAAACACATGATTTTGTTACCCTAAACTGATTGTTCATCATAATTTTCATCAATAACCGTATCATTACTTTCATATTCTATCACTACTTTGGTGTTTACGTAAAAAATTATGTAAGACAACGCTGAACAACTACTATAGAGAGTGTTTTTGTAAAAAATAAAAGTTTAGTGTAGAATTTAAAATTTTCAAATATCCCAAATAATGAGATTTGACCCAAATACTAGTTTTTTTAGTATTTGAGAATTTGGGTTATTTGCCAAATAATGACAAATTGTATGAACAAACACTATTTGCCAAATTTCCCCCCAAATTTTACTTGGAAAATCTACGACCAAACGTGTCCTTAGTATCTTGTAAATATATAATATAGTTGGAATTCAACTCCCCAAAACACAAGGAAGCGGGCTTGTTAAAATTAATTTCGAAATTAGTTATCTATTATCACTTGTAGTCTGTCTATCAATGCACTTGCCTACCCTATCAATGCACTTGCCTACCCCCACCTGCTTCATAGGGGTACTGATGACAAAATCAAATTCAATCTGTCTAATTTTTCTAATCTGTTTATATTTGGTCTGGTTATTGACTTATTCATTTATTAGCTGATAGCTCAATCCATTTCAACCCACTAAAATTAGGTTGATATGTAATCCAAATTGATAGAAATCTTGTCAATTTTTTTTATAAAAATTTGATATGCTATATATCGCCATAATAAAGATAAAAATAATTTTATTAGGTAGTGTGATATTGAAAAAAACAAATAAAACAATTAACACATTATCCGACTAGTTTTGACCCCGATATGACCCAAACAAATTTAGATTGTATTGGATCTTATCCCATTTATTGTCTTGACTAACCCGTCTAAATTTGGTCCGATCCGCCAATTGCCAACCCCGTTTTAGGGTTTACTTTACTAATTGAATTTAGAAAATATTATTAAATCCAAGAAAAAAAAGATCATTCATCTTTCTATAATTTCTTCTAAAATTCAACTGTTCGATTACTCAAATGATGTTTCTCAGACAAGCTTCTGCTAATTTAATTAAAAGATCTCGGTTTTCCCTTCAATCACTTGCTGCTATTCCACTTCACAGAAGTTCCCCAGTTTTGCTACCCAATGCTGGTAATTTTTTTTGAATTTTTATGTATTGTGAGTTCTTTGCAATGAGCTATTAGAATAAAGAATCGATTTTTATGCCAATTATGCAGTTTTTTTTAGGGTACTGTATATAGTGATCCTGGTAAATTTTGAATTTTATGTATTCTGAGTTCTTTATGAAGAACCCATTTTCTGTTAATGAGAATAAAGTAGATTTTTTATATGTTCAATTGTGTTAAATGATCAAGATTTGTATTTGGGATAATTATGCAGCTTTTTGAGCTACAGTATACAGTGATGCTGGTAATTTTTGAATTTTATGTATTGTGAGCTCTTTGCAATGAACTATAAGGATAAATAATTGATTTTTATGCTAATTATGCAGTTTTTTTTGAGTTACTGTTTATAGTGATGCTGGTAAATTTTGAACTTCTATATATTCTGAGTTCTTTATAAAGAACCCATTTTCTGTTAATGAGAATAAAGTAGATTTGTTTCATGTTAAATTGTGTTTAATGATCATGATTTGTATCTGGGCTTATTATGCAGCTTTTTGACCTACTGTATACAGTGATGCTGGTAAGTTTTGAATTTTATGTATTGTGAGCTCTTTGCAATGAGCTATAGTACTCAATACTGTGTGCTATTTTGTATTTCCAGCATTTTGTTAATGAAGAACCCACTTTCTATTCATCAGAATAAAGAGTCGATTTTTTGTTCATATCAACTTTTGTTCAATGTTCAAGATTTGCATCTAGGATAATTATGCAGCCTTTTGAGGTTTAGTATACGATGATGCTAATTGCTAAGTGCTATTTTGTATTTCCATCTGTTTGTTCATCAGCCGACATTTTCATTTTTTGGCAGGACAATGTAGATTTTCCAGTGAGCTTGGTTCTGGAGGGTATTTTTCAGACTCATTTCGATGGATTTTTCTGTTTGGACCAGCTGGTATTCACTACTCTTATGGGGTAATCCATTTGTTTGTTGATGTCGTATGCTTATATTTATCTAGTAGCATATTAATATTTTCTAAACAACAAATGTCCAGCTATCCAATACAGAATTCTTTTAGCAAGAAAGGCATCCACCTGTAATCTTATATGATCAAACAATGTAGCAGAGGCAATATTGTGGTGCGGTCCTATTGATCTTTGAATGTTTCTTCAATTAAACACAAGAAAGTATGTTTCAACATATCAGAGAGATTCGTTTTTTATTTGTAATTTTTTTGACTCCAGGAGAAAAAATATTCTGTTGTATAAGGAAGCATCTTTCTCTAGATGTCATCATTTGAAGAGAATGATAATTTTCTTAAGATAGAGCCATATATGTTCTGACATCATGACGTTGTATCTGGTTTTATCTCCACTCTATGCTTCTCATTTTTCCTACATAGTTCCGATCTATGTGAATGCAGTTCTTATTTAACAGAAAGAATGTTCTCTGTTGGCACACCATACATTTGCATGATGATTTTTCAGTGCTTTCATGGAATATCTCTTTCAAATTGTAGTTTTTTCTGGAGATTTTGTTATTGAAGCCATGTACAATGTGAATTGCCATCAGAATTATTTTGATAAAACATTAACCGTATTTTCCTGTTGCAGCCGTAATCCTTGGAGTAAATGTTAGTCCTGCCTTGGCAGAAGAGGTTTCTACTCCGGCAACTGCTGGAAGTGATGGAGTTGATGTTGAAATCAGTGGCTTGCGCAAAATTGAGGATGGGTCTGTAGTATCTAATATACACACATCCAAATGGAGAGTTTTTACAGACAGTGGAAGGGATTTGTTTTTACAGGCATGCAAGCCTCCTATGTACCACTGATACTGTGGTATTTATCTTTACAATTCAATTTGGTTTTCATACTGTCTGAACTTGCAGTAGTATTTCTATTCAACCAGGGAAAACTTGAGGAAGCTGAAAAACTGTTCCTGTCTGCATTGCAAGAAGCTAAAGAAGGCTTCGGAGATAGGGATCCACATGTTGCATCTGCATACAACAATCTGGTAGGTCCACTGTTAGATGCCTTTTGTCCTTCAGGCTCTCAATATAATCTTCTTCAGGCTATTAATAAAATAATTTTACCTTATAAAAAAATAAATAATCTTATGCCTTTAACGTTATTTTTCAAAATTAATTCTAATGCCATGGCTGCCATGTATTTTTAAATCACCAAGTAGTGGTAATTTGGGAAGTGATAGTCTTCAAGGTGCATTTTTTACGTTAGTTATTTGGCCGGTGATTGTTTAAATTTGTACATGCCAAGGAAGTCAATGAATAATGCACACACTTCACAGAATTTGGTTCTTGGAGACGTGCTGATTCTCATTTCTTATGAAGACTCCAATTTTAAGATTGTATTGCATGGAGAAGGTTGAATCTTAAGATGAATCCAATACCAATATAGTAGTCACATGTGTACAAAATGTCCTTTACTTTGAATGTCTAATACAAATATGCCACATGAAACAGGATGGAGTGAGTAAACGTAATTTTAAGTAACAGTTTTGCATGAAACTCATTTTTCGCTCGACTGATTAGTCTATTTTTGGAAGGTTATTGGCTATGTTTTTTGTGACAGGCAGAGCTATATAGAGTGAAAAAGGCGTTTGATAAAGCAGAACCTATGTACTTGGAAGCAATCATAATACTCGAGGAATCATTTGGACAAGAAGATGTACGGTATGTATTGAATTGACTTTTAATAAAGCAGACCTATGTTTACTATATGTTAGTATTATAGTGACACCTGGTTGTGGGGCATTCATATGTTTGCTATTTGATTACATGCTTTTTAATTGGTCCTTAATTAATACCTTTCCCTTTTATGGGGTCAAATTTTGAGTAGTATAGCAGTTTATATATGAACTTTGCTACTCTTATACTGCCCAAAGTGAGGTCACCTGTGTCGAAGCTTGACACTTAAGCTTGAGTCATTGAAAAGCATAGAAGAAACATGGTGAATCGTCAACGTTTGCAAACAGGTCATCTATTAACAGATCTGATAACTTCCATGGTTTTCTATGAGAAAGAATTACTGCATGCTAGTCTTCAGTTCTTTTATGTTCAAACAATGAACTAAGCCTCAATCCGGAGGTTGTTGGGTCAGTTATATGAATTTTCTGTGTCAATTATGCTCATTAAAGGCCATTTCGATCCAATACTATTTTTTTGTCTTTTTAGACAAATAAGGAGTTCTTGATATTTCCACTTATCTTGCATAGACACTTGTTTAACTAAAATCCCAATTAGTTGATATCATCTATATGGATCCCATACCTTCATTGTGTTGTCTTCTTAGTTAAGTCCAAATTGATTCTGAGTGTTTTGAGGTCTTTGAAAACAGCATTTCTCTGTGTGGTTTTAGGTCTAAGGCATCTCTTCTCATTGTGTTTGAAGTTATATCATAGTTAATCTCCAAGGCTACAATCTTATTATAGAGTGATAATTACTGCGTCAGTCCATCTATCTGCATCTTCGATTAGTTGCTTGAAAGTTGATTATCACTTTCCTTTATATGCTTGCTTTTGTGTCGTAGAGTTGCGGCAGCCCTTCACAATCTAGGACAATTCTATCTTATGCAAAGAAAACTGGAACAAGCTCGTGGTGTCTATGAAGTATGTGGGAAAACATTTTTAGACTCTTAATTTTCTTTCTCCATTCTCATTCATAAAATTTTATGACATTACAGAAATGTTCATGACATCGTTGTATTGTTTATTAAGCTGATGTGTATCTCCTTGTGGTTTATTATCCATAGCCACTGGATAGGTTTGCTTAGAAGTTATGGATGTTATGTGCTCGGCTGGCATAATATATTAGTGTTTCCATCTCAAACATATGTTTGTATTATTCATTGAAGGACTTGAATTGGATCCAAGTATGCTGTCATTTTACATTTTCTTTTTTCGAGTCACATTGGTGTATATGGATTTCTTTGCTATACCACCTTCTTGCCATGATATCCCGCGTGCATGATTTTACTTTTCAAGAGCTTATATTCTGTGACTTTAAACTTATGTATTAGCATTGGAAACAGTTCTACTCTTAAGTTAAATGCTTCTAATGCTGAGTTGAGCATGGAGTGCTAGTTTCATTGAAGTTGAAAATAGTTTAAATTAATAAACCTTATCAAACTATACTTGAGTTGGGCATACCTGTATTGCATATTGCATGTTTTGTTTGACGTGATACACATATCAAGTTAAAATTTGAAAATTTGGACTGCAATATGAAGGGAACGTGTTGGGGCCAATTAATCACTTTTTGGGTTTTTCATAATCAACATAAGAGAAAGGTTTATTGAGAAGTGCAGGAGTAGGGGTTATGCAACTTTCTGCAAAGCATATGATTGAACCTTCCTTTTCAATGCAGTGGATATGACTTGGGATAGAACAAGATATATTTTTTTGGATGGTTGGAGTGATAAAATTTTGCCTTCACCAGTCTGTCACTTGATATGCTGAGGAATGATAGTCGTTTTTAATCTTAAGTATAACTTTTATTTAACAATTGGCTTACCTTTTTCAAAAATTTTACTGATACTGTTTTCTTTTCTTTTTCATCCATATTATTAACATGGCAGCGTGCTTTAAAGGTATGTTGTTATTACCAGGACTTGCAATGTATTTACTTCAGTTGTTGCTATTAAAATTTCTAAATATTGATCTTTCACCATTTGACCTTGTAGATAAAGAGGCGTGTCTTAGGGGAGGCTCATCCAGACTATGCTGACACCATGTATCATCTGGGAACAGTAAGGCCACAGTTTCCACTCCACTTCATCTTCATATAGTTCTGATGGTCTGCATAAAAGTATACTTCATGATACACCCTAAGTTTGGGGCACAACAGACCAACGCTTAAATATTGGTTACAAACAGCTTATAACCAGTCTAAAATGGAGTTCCACCCAAAGTGATGGAGAACAGGATAACACTTCAACTCCAAGTAAACAAGTCAAATACCAGATATAGAGCTACCTTGTAGCTAAAAAACAATTATCTAGAGGGACACACCATTTGTTCATGGACTTTGTTACTTCACTATTTTCTCTCTTTGTTAGGATATGGGTTTATTCCACAATGGATGGAGTAATGCCTTTAGCCAAGCTGGCATGTCAAACTCTGAAGCAAGAGATCTCCTTCACAGCTTCTGCCTCTTATGCAAGATCTCTAGTCAATCCTTTTCTTCCCCTACAACTATATGCATTTCATTTGTTATAGTCTTGTTTTATCTTTAATTTCTTATTCTAGTTAAAATATAATATTGCACCTAAAGCTTTTGGCTTGTGCATAGTACAATCAATGTTTGGTTCTTTTCCTGTGTATATGATTTATGCTTCCTCTCTTTCACTTAATCCTTTTTTGATAGCTTTTCCATTTTGGTCACCCTAGTTATTCAATAGTTAGCATCTACATTTATACGCTGGCTAATTTGAAAACGTAGACAGAAGTAAATTTTGATATGATAATGCATATAATTTCTAGTGGTTCTCCCAAAGTTTGAAACCACTTCTGCTGATGGGCAGTCTTTTCTTGTGTAGTCTGTCATTATTTTGACTGACAAGAGAATCCCACTCCACTTCCAGGTGCTGTCTCTTCAGGGGAAATACAAGGATTCAGAGGCTCTGATTCGTGATTCTATTCGGATTTTGGAGGTTCCCAAATTTGTTACACATGCTGATTGTGGGTTTTCTGTAATAACATGATCTGTGTATCTGTTCTTACAAATTTGTTTACCATTGTAGGATGGAGGTCAAGGTGAATCAATGATATGTACCAAGAGGATGCGACAGCTAGCTCAGGTTGTGCTTTCATATTTGTTTTTGCTTTTGTACCAAGGTTATGCAAATGTTGCTTGTGCATACAGTGAAAACCATTGAGGTTACTCTCGCTGGGTACAGTTGATCTAGCTTAAATTAGTCCCATACGAAGGGACAGAGCACTATTTCTTTTGTCAATTCTGTATGATTGCGACTTAAACTTTTGTGGTGGACAAGTAAACGATACTACAGAAGATTGATTAAATGTTGCATATGTCCTCCTAACAGCTATGCTTGTAATTATTCTGAAAAAACTTTTTAAAGCGTAGAAAGAGCAAGATGACCTGGTAACTTAAGCTAGATATTTTCTTTCTGTTTCTTAATAATGCAAGTAACTCTATCGAAACTTAGCCAAGATATATTCCAACTTTTTGCATAGATAACTGATTTGCTAGCCTTATAGTTTCAATATTTAAGTAGTAGTTCTGGTCTTAACTAGCTCTGCAATATGATTAAGTGTTTGATCATATAAGGAATGCCATCTGAATCATGACTATTCTTCATGTATTTTGTTAGTAATTCGACAATTTGCATCTTAGTGGATCAAAGGAGAAAGCATGTGTCTTGTACACTAAGGAAGTTTCTTGAAATGAAAGTTTGTCATTCTCTACATTAGGGTAAAGGCATTGCAAATGACTTTTTTTTCTATAATTGGGGTTCCTATTTTATCTCTTTTTCTTTTAAGGAGGTTGTTGATCTCTCTTTTTTTGTCCTTTACTCATCTTGTACCAGCCTTAATATTCTGAAAGTATTGAGCTACTGCTCAATTCAAAATGTGTGTGTAATTGTAACAGATCTGCCTGCTTTTGTCGGTCAGAAAAGGCTGAATTACTTGGTAAAGTTGGCTTACAATCTACTCTCCTGTATAGATATACATCACAACTGACCGGATTGAAGAGGCTGAGAGTGTTCTGAGGAAGATCCTGCATATTATGGAATTAGCAAAGGTATACTAATCCCCCTTTTTTTGTCTTTTTCTGGAATCTTTCATTGTTCCAATCTGTTTTAGAAATGCTTATCTGAAGTTATACCTCCAGTTCGTATTATCCGTTTCTGGAGTTCTGAGATCTTTGTTGTGTTCCCAGATCTTGCCGCTCTATATCCATACTCATTTTTCTCATATGTTGTTACTCATATCTTACAGGGTTGGAATTCTTTAGAGACTGTAATTGCAGCTGAACGCCTGGCCTTGACCCTTCAGTCGCTAGGAAACTTGAAAGAAGCTCAAGAGCTTTTAAAGAGGTGAATCCTCTACCCTAATTAATTAGTGAGTAAGGTGGATGCTTTTAAGATTCTGATCAAGAATGACATGATATAATTTTTGGAGCAGGTGTCTTGATGCCCGAAGAGCTTTACTCCCTGAAAACCACATTCAGGTTTCCCCTCCAAATCCTCAACATCATACTAGCAATTCAAGATGATTATATTATCTGTTGATTTTACTACTATGAATTCTATGTAATTTCCCTTATTTCCTTCTTCATAGATAGCTGCAAATTTGCTACATCTTGCTAGAGTTAAAATGCTCGACTCCAGTAAGCTCAACAAGAGTAATGTGGCTGAGCTTGATCTGGCAAAAGATCTTTTAAGCAAGTCAATAAGGTATTTATTAGTCTTAGCTTAGGTTTTCATCATACATTTGTCTGCTAATATCATTTCTTTATAGTTAAAGGTATATTTGTTTTTGTCAAAGTTCAGTTTGAAATATCTCTTGATTTGTTAGTATCCCTTGCGATTTCTCTCTTTGAGATTCATCATATTTTGTGCTTAACTTAAATAAAAGTGGAGGAATACCTGTTCTGTTGTGCGCATCATACAATCACACCACTCTCAAATCCCAAGCAAAATTGACTAGCTTTACATTGACTGTCAATATACTTGCAATCCTTCTTATCTTGATTCGGAACCGAAAATGTGAGCTACCTTACCCAGGTAAAGTTGCATGACCACTATATATTTTTGATAAGACAATAATTGTAGATATGTAGGTATACAAGTATATATAAGAAGTAGAGAATCTACCCTAGAATATGGTTCTCTGGAAAGAGACACAATTATCTAAAAATTTACAGGGCACTAAAGACTATTTCCTATTAGAAAAAGAATATTCCACTCTTTCAAAGACTTATCTTATCGTTTTCTCTCTGGACTACACACATAAGTGTCAAAAGGGCTATATCCCGTGCACCTCAACTTCTTTATTCCCTTTAGAAGTGTAGCTGAATGTCACATCTTTAGCATTGGCTGGAGTTGGCCACTGTATGCTGATCAAATTGACACCGACAATCATAGATGGCATGCTTCCATGCTATGTGAAAGTATATGCTCTACATCTTCTTCCAATGCACTTTCTGCTCCTTCTCCATGTATCATGATTCATCTGTTTGTACCATTACAATGTGAGGTTTTGGAATTTGTCCATTCTCAGTATTGCAGGTTTCTGTTTGAACCTCAAGTCTGAAAAGAGTTCTATGTATCAGTAGTGGATGAACTCTTATATTATTTCTCACTTTCTTCTGGCATTGTTTAGCCTGTGCAGGTTAATCAAATTATGGTACTTTTGACTCATCTGAACTAAGTAGAAATTACTCAAACTATACGTTACCAATCTTGTTATTTAATGTGTAATTGGTAGCAAGAAGTTTAACGTGTTTTTCTGTGTCAAAGGAAATGCTTTGCTCTATGTAGTTTACAATTGAACAAAGAATTGAGATTTCTTTCCCGAGGAATCTTTCTTTTTACTCAGGATAACATATCTCTGTCTGATGAGTATGATATTTATGCTATTTCATAAGTTATACCTTGCCCTATCTCGGAGTCACTATAAACTTCCCTTTGTAAGCTGGTCCCACAAGCTTGTGCATTATCAATATTGGTGACATCATGACAATTTTCCTTAGTCAATTTTTTTCATAATTGTTGATTGTAGTGTGGCTCGGGGAAACCTGGTGCGTTCCGTGAGAGAGAAAGGAAATAAACAGTCTTATGGAGAGTCTGTGACAACAGTAAGGAGCAGACAGTCAGCACTGATTATCCTGGTCAGTCCCATTATTGATTATTTATGAAGGGAAACAGCCAGTTAGATGTTATCCTCTGCTAACTTCTGTTATTTGAGCAATCCAACCAATATTTATTTAAGATGTTAAAACTATCAGATCCTTTATTACTTTTCTTTCTGTGAAGTAGAGGCATATAGAAATATATGGTACTCCTTTATTTGGATACAATAACATACAACTATAGTTTAAACTAGCGGCCAAAGACGCCAACGTATTGTTTGGTCCATGTCTTGTACTAAGCAGGTTTTAGCAAATTATATCTTCCAATCCTCTCAAATTCTTCTAATTTCTTACATTTTCTACTACCAGGCTGCCTAAGTTAATGTCCAGGCATATATGGGAGAATATGTTCATCTTTTCTGCCTTTGCACTGTAGCTTAACTGACTGATCACTAGCGACTTTTTAAAAAAAAAAAATATTTTTCTTAAACTATACTATTTAAATTAGCTTTATTGTGGATTTTCCGGCAGTTGCAATCACTTGATGCTCTTTCACTGTTGGAGATGAAAAGGCTGGAGCTTGAAGATTCAAAGGTTAGATTATATCGTGTTCTTTTTCATTAACAAAACAATCCTATCTGTTTCTCTTGGATATTTCAACGTTCAAACATGATGAAACTGATTTTGACTGCACCTTCTACTGAAACAGGACCCTTATAACTCTGAAGCTGAGAGTGCTCTTCGTGGATGCATTTCTGCATACAAGGAGGTATGAGAAGTTCAGTTTTATATTGGTCAGTAGGCTTGCAATTGTTATTTAGAATTACGGGTTCTTTTGCCCGGTATGCAATTAGTTGAATTATCGTATTTGACTTTGTTTCATGATCTTGTGGCTTGATTGGTTATTACCTTTTATTCTTGGTTCTTGCAAGTCGCACTACATGAGACAATAGAATACACCAAATAGGAAGTCCCAAGGATTCGTTGAGTAACTTCTGTTTCTATCTATCTCTGGATATATTTTCCTTGGATGGAGTCACAATTTTCTTTGAACGATGAATGTTATGCTTCTCAATTACGTCATGTTATGATAGGAAAAATGGTAGGGAGCGCTAGGATTTCCTGGCGTTAATCTAGACTAGTTGGGCCACAAAGCGGGTACTAGACACCGAGTGGGAAACCAGTGTTGTGAAAAGCGACATAAAGTGCGCTTAATGCGCGAAGCGAGGCACAAGCGCTGCGCTTTTATGCTCTTAAGCGCGGTGCTGCTAAAAAAGCGAGCGCTTCAGTAGGCGAAGCGAGAAGCGCGCTTAAAGCAAAGGCGACAAACAGCGCGCTAGGCTTCTTCTTTTTTAACTTCTGTATAACACACTCGTCTGCTGCGACTCAATCATTTCCCTATGTATATGATGTATATTCTTTCTTATAGTTTTAGTTATTATTTGTTGTTTGTGCAGTTTGTAAATGAGAAGTCATTGTCTGATGCTCCTGGAGTAAAAGCTGAGTACCTCTTGTGCTTGAAACATCTAGTTGATCTGTTAAGTGATAACAGAACAACGAACAAAGATCGATCCAGCAATGCTACTTTACAAGAGTTGAAAGGTGAAATTAAACGCGTTGAAGTTGAACTCTCGAAGAAAGGAGGGCGTAGAAGTTAGCTACTCGATGGCGCGTAAGTCCATAGCAATCAAGAAGTACAGAGATAAATGCTTCAACTCTATAAAGACATTGATGCCATTTTGTAGTAGTTGTAGTAGGAAGGAAGTAAAACGAAAAATAGGACAAAGAAAAAAGGGAAGATTGCGTAGCCTCGGTTTGAAAAAAGTTGGGGTCGGTTATATGAATCTCCATTTCTTCAGTTTTACTGTATTTTTTATGTTTTAATAAAAATGTGCCATTTCAAACAGAGTGAGTAATTATTTTCTAAAGAATATCTTCTTGTTTACCCTGCATTATATTGTTAGAACCTTGCCATTTTGCTACTTGTAATAAGGTGTAACATGTACATGAGTCCACAATCTCTTCTAGTAGTCCTCGGGTTCGAGTTCTGAGAATGGATTTTATTAGAGACTATGATCAACGAGTGAGTTACGGGTTCATCTGAATTCGGTACCATTACCTCAAATCTTTCATCTGAATTCCAAACTCAAACTTAAAGTTGAAATTTTGGATCGGTCTTCATTAATACTTTTCTCTTTAATCGGACTTTATGCAACGTGAATCTTGATTAGTATTTGTTGGTGCTTAATTGGTGCCATTGATTTGATTTTATTAATAATAATACATTTTATATTTGTTATTTTCTAATTAGACTAATCAAACAGCCGACGGCTAAATTATTGTTTGATTAGAATTTGGTGACTAATATCTTTATTTTACTTAAAAACAAAATTATAATCTTTGTTGATTACAATTGTTTTTATTTTACTTAATTGCAATTGATAAAGACCTTAATTATTCTTCCAAATTAAGATAAAATTACGTGCCGTAACCAAATTAAATTCCACTTTTATATTATTCTAAAGAACACTACACTTACATTTCCATCTCAATCATTTAAATAAATAATTTGATGCGTAATTAGAATGGTCTACCTAATAATACAAAATTTAATTGCATTTTAATATTCCAATTATTTGAAACTATTTGCTAAGTTCATCATTTAGACCATATATATAATATCCATTGGCTTGCCGACAACAATATTACCGTACGTAATCTCATAAGTCGAATTTAGGAGATGATATATACATAACTTTATTTCTATCTTGTTGATACAACGAAAATATCATCAATTATAAATAATAACGTACCATGTGTAATCTGATAAGTTGAATTTCAGAAGATGATATGTACGCAACCTTATTCTTATCTTATTCGACACGACAAAAATATTATTATATTATATGATAGGACGTATTTTAAATTTAGGAGTGGAGTATTTGCATATGCAACTTGACTGTGGGACATTATATAAAAACCAGATTTATGAACTTTTGTTTCTTAAATAATTTATATATTGATAATTCATCTCAGGTCGATAGTATATAAAATAAAAACTTGAAAATAAAAATTTCATTCTAAAAATCAATATTTATTTTAGAATGAAATTGAGAATTTGAAAAAAAAAATTACGATATTATACCGGGAAAACTACACATCAAAGGCTAGCTCTTGAGATGGTAAAATCCAAGTGTATATAAAGTTATAAATCACACATCAGCTCTTTATTTAATTGATGTCCTTGCAATATAATCATAACAGTCAATAGATTATCACCAATGATTGTGATAGACGAATAAATGTTTTTCAATCTTAATCAACCGTCTCTATTCAAATTAAAATATGAAATGAAATCCTGAAATTAGTGATTTTCTCTTTTTAGTAAATCATACGCGTCACAAATTTAAAATAATCGATAAAAAAAAATAGAAAGCATTAAAGACCGAGTCAATGTAAATAAAAAATCTGTCATCATTGTGAATGTAATATCTCTTAGAAATAGATTCTTAGAATTTTTATGAAAGTGAGTGGCCCCAAAATAATTAGTTTCTCACCTAAAAAAGTCATTCTAGGGCCCCAAAATGACTCAATTAAATTTAATACTATAGTTTTTTTGGTACATTCAAATTAAATATACACATTAATGTGTCATAACAATTATGACCCTCTAAGGCTCTAGCTTCTCTTTAGTAACGGAAATATTGAGTTTTTTTTTTAGTTATTTCTCATTCCATATTCGATATATAATGAGTTTGATCAATTCAAATTTATATAAAAAAAATTTCTTTTTAAAATGAAAATAAAACATTACTTATCAAAGATGATTTTATTTTCAGAATTTAAGCTCGAAATATCTCGTGATATATCATAAAAATATTTAGAAAATTTTATGATTAGCTAAATGAAAATCATCATGTATTGCTTAAAGTAATTCCACTTTTAAAAGTCAAAGTAGACGTTAGCCAGTGCACTTTTAGGTAGATTTATTAGTTTTATTCTAAAACATTTACATGACAAAAAACTTTATGTAATATATTATTTTAAAATTTAAGCTTTGCAGACTGATAATATTTATATTTTTTCATATTATTCAATTACGTCGTTTCATAACAACTTATAACTTCTCGTATCAAAACTTATATCATAATCCAAAGTAGAGTAATACGTAATTTATGATGCCAAATTAAGTTAAATTGATTGCGTAAATAATTTCACTCTATCAATAATCTTGACAAAAATAGGGTAAGAGTAAATAATAAGGATTTATGTTATAGACACCAACTCTACAAATATTCTTTTAATACTATTAATGATAAAAACATATCAAGTTATAAGTCATTACTTTATCGAATTATCAATTAGTAATATTTATTTGTAATTATTGATGACTTATAAAGAGCTTTATTTTATAAAAATATCTTTTACTCTGTAAATGCACAATACTTTTGCACTCTAGTTACAAAAACAACATATTTAGTATCTTACATAAATAAAATCTGAAGAAGTTGTCCACGATCTTACCCCTAGTAAGCATTTGGAAAAGCAAACAACTATTTTTCCTTTTTTTTTTAATGATCGTGACGTCCGGACAACTTTTATGTATATCTGATTTTACAAAATATCTGTCACCTTCCGTCAACAATATATATCAGGTCCATCAAAGCTAGGACATATGAAAAGAATCAACTTATAAAAAAAAATTCCGCTGAATTTTAAACCTGAAATTTTAGGATCTCAACCACTTCACTGACCATCCCAACACTAGTAAGCATTTGGAAAAGCAACCAACTACTTTTCCTCATACATACAAAAGTGTCAAACTTTTAGTACTCTCATTATTTCCAAATCCAAAAGAAAAATATACATTTTTTTTCTTTTTCTTCTTCTTTCAAGAAAACATCATGTCATCTTCATCTTTCCACATAAAAAGATCATCAAAAATTTGTACTAACAATATTGATGATTTATCTCTAGTGAAATCAACAACATTGGCTAATTGGTATGAAGAATTTGAAGTACTTTCAAGAAATTATAAAAAGGCTCAAGAACCATCATCAAGGTACAAATTGCAAGTTATTAAAGAAGTTCAAGAATTGTCATCTTCACCTAATGTTTTTATTCCAATTGTACAATTAAATAGTAATAATAATAATAGTAATAATATTTCTCTTTTTGATAAATATGAGATTGATAGAATATCAAGTCAACTAGAAAAATACATAGAAAATAGTTCTAAAGAGAAAATAATTAAGAGTAGTCATGAGAAAAAGTTTAAGATTTTTAAAGGTTTTTTATTGTTTAGATATTATAAAATGATGAAGATGAATATGTGTGTTACAAGTTCATATGACGATGTTGTGGTGGTGGAGAAAAGTGTTTACAACAATTCACGGTTGCCGGAAAAGTCACCGGCGCCGGTGGTGAAGTTTAACACTTGCCGGCCATGGAGTAAGCATGTCTAGTTGGTTATGTCGTGTTGGTCAGAGACGGATTTCAAGATTTAAATTTGATGTAGTTGAAGGTTTTTATCGCTGAATTCATTGTATATATCTTTGTGAGTTTGGATGTGATAGTTGTAATTGTAATGTGTTTTCATGTATATATTATGTTTCACATTGAAAATATTAGGTTCGATTCCACCTCTAATGTTTGCGTAACGTAAGGAAAACACTCTTAAACACGATTTTCTTTTTCATTTTTATGCCTCAAATTCGAAATATATGATTAGAGGTGAACTAATTTCATCCATCCATCGTATTAGATTTTACATTTAGTCTTCTATTTAGTTGTCGTTTAGAAATTAAATTGCGACTACATTCTTGTTTAGATTTTTTTATTATTATCGATATTCGATAAAATTTACATTATGACTCAATTAAATTTAAATTCATGGCGAATTTTTTTTATATTGAATTACCAAGTTTCCTCATAAAGACAATTTATACTCAAAATTCAAAGTCAAAACTTTTAATTAAGTTTGTGAGATTGAGAATTTAATTCCATTTTCATTTATTGCAATATATATATAACATGTGGTGACAAGTTGCTATTATATAACGAGAAAAGACATAAATACACCATCAAAGTTGTCTCATATTTGCATAAAGACACCTTAATTTTTAAAGTGTCTTATCATCCCACAAAACTATTTAATATCTTTGTAAATGGGCCATTTTGACCCATTTCCTCGTCTATGTAGTCGCGCGTGTTGCTCACTTCCTATGATAGAATTCAACCCGACCCGACCCTATTCTTTGAAGCAAAAACTAAGAAAAATAGTGCAGTGAAATTGGGAATGTAGAGCAAATTACTGCACTATTACTGTTAGTTGTCTTATCCACCTTGATGCAAAAATTTCCCTAAAAGTTACAATTAGCGAAATTGAATAATCAACAAAGAGTTCATCATAAAATTTCATGTGATCTTCGTGCCATTATTCAATTAGATGGTATAAGCTTTTCACTTCTTCCTTGAGTTTCAAGGTGAGCTTTGGTCATGCTTGAGTGTTGATTTTAATGGAAACATGGAAATAAATTTGTTTTTTTTTTTAAATCCAAGGAGAAATCAGATCCGATTAAGAAGCAGTCCTAACCAGAATGATCTTAGCCAACAGTGGTATCTTATTTTCTTGGGGAAGATGATGAAGTCGTCAAACAGAGAGCACCAACGTTGATTTTGCTATGGAAAAAACCATGAAATCGAAAAATTAGGGCTACCAACTGTTATTTTGGGTTTAAATTTGGGGAAGATGACATAAATTTATTAAATAATTAATAATAAAGAAAAAAAAAATGACACGTGACACTTTTAAATTGGTCCATGGCAGTGAAAACACTGCATGACGTGCCTCATGTGCGTGGTAACAACTCAGACGAGGGAATGGGTCAAAATGTCCCATTTACAAAGATATTAAATAGTTCTGTGGGGTGATAGAACACTTTAAAAGTTAAAGTGTCTTTATGTAAAAGACGGGACAATTTTAATGATGTCTTTTATGTCTTTTCTATTATATAACTTGAAATTTTAATAATATCTTCTGCATGGTACCATAATAAATGCTTTTATGTGGGGTCTGATCTGTCAATGTTTTAAAGAAGTGGAGTCACAAGTGCCCATAAACACAACTATAAATTAGTCGAGAGCCAAAATAGAAAATAATTTTTCATATATTCATTTCTACAAGAAGCAAGATAACTTTTTAAATGAAGCGATAAAATTGGAAGATATCCGATTTTTTCATATTTAAATTAATTAATGAATATGATTCATTATTTAGCTTTAATTTATAAAATATTTAATGAATGTTTGATATTCATTCTCAAACATGACCATTAGGTAGAAAGAGTGAGACCAAATGTTTCTTTTTTCTAAATAAAGTGTAAAAATCCATTTAAAAGTATCAACATAATATTAGACCTATTAATTTATTTTCTTGAGTAATTTTTTTTCCAATCAAAACAATATTTAGTAATTAAATAAATTCTAAAAGAACAAAATTGATTTTGAGTTAGACGGATTAAGCTATAACCCATAAATTAGCGAAAGCTCCAAAGTAATCCATTAACTTCAATTGAACAAGCTTAGTATTAATTTCTTTTTTGCAAATTTCTAAACAAATTGTTCGACTTATTGACTAAGTTAGCCCAGCTTGCTCATTTAACAACTTCGTATTACTTTTTTTTTTGGTTGGTTTGCACTTTTGCTCCTATTTTATGTGTTTTTAATTTTTCTTCCTTCGTATTACATGAATTTATAATTTTGCATCATAATATTTTATAAATAATGTGTCCTTCAAGAATTTATTCTCTTTTATACATAAGTTTGCTTTCTGAAGATAGAAATTAAAGACCTTCCTCTTTGAAGAATAAAATTTAAATTTCAATTCATTTGAAGAGCAAAATTGTAACGGTTCAGTCCGCTAGTAATATTGTCTGCTTCGAGGTTAGTCCTACTGGACTTTAAAATGCGTCACTAGTGGGTAAGACCTACTTACTAGAACACTAAGGTTTGCCCCACCGCAAACAGAAGTGACAGATAATTTGTAACGGCCCAACCCGCTAATGATATTGTCTGGCGTCCGCTATGAGCTTAGGCCCGCACGACTTTAAAATGCGTCACTAGTGGATAAAACCTATTTACTTATATACCGAACATGTCTGTGTTTTGTGGATGTGAGACTTGCTATCTTAAACTGGACATACACAAATATTTGATTTTTTAAAATTATTATTATTATTTTCTAAAAATTTGGTTTAGTGGTTTACTATTGTTACCCCATTGATGAACCTCAAACAAACAATTCAGAGATGTTCACAATGACCATCTCAAGAAAAGCACTAAAAAACACCCTTTCTCCTGCCTTACACCACCTCTCCACTACCACCCCCACCACCCCTCCATGGTTCACCCCTCCCCCACCCCCACCCCACCACCATCAAGATTCATCAGACCCAATACTCAAAACCCTCTCAGAAGCCATAAAAAACTCTCCTTCTAAACCCCTTCAAGTTTCCCTCAAACCCCTCCTTCCATCTCTTAAACCTCATCACATAATCAATCTCATTAACCTTAATCCTCACTCTTTACCCCCTTCTTCTCTTCTCTCTTTCTTCACATGGCTTTCAACTTCTAACCCTTCAAGATTTTGCCACACACTTCATACTTATTCCACTATGACCCTTTTTCTTTACACCCACAAAATGTATCCACAAGGTCACTCTTTTATCAACACTATTGTTTCAAGAAAAGGTAAAGACTCAGCCTTTACTGTTTTTCAAGCATTCTTGAAAGCTAAAGGTACAAACTTTACATCTTTTGTGAATATTTTGAATGGCGTTATTGATGCTTATTTGGATTTGGGGTTTGTTTCTGATGCTATACAGTGCTTTAGGCTTATTCAAAAGCATAAAATTAACTTCCCATTTCAAGCTTGTACTAAGGTTCTTGAGTATTTGATGAAGCTTAATTCACCAATGGTAGCTTTTGACTTTTATAAGGAGCTTTTGGAATATGGGTATCCTGCAAATGTGCATTTCTTTAATGTTTTGATGAGTAAGTTGTGTAAGGAAGGTAAAATGATGGAAGCCCGGTCGGTGTTTACTGAGATGTGGAAGAGGAATTTGAGACCTAGTGTTGTTAGTTTCAATACTTTGATTAATGGGTATTGTAGATTAGGTGATATGGATGCAGGGTATAGGTTGAAAAAAGAAATGGAGGAAAGAGGAATTTCCCCTGATGTTTATACGTATAGTGCTTTAATCAACGGTCTTTGCAAGAAGTTTTGGATGAGCGATGCGAATGAGTTGTTTAATGAGATGTATGTTAAAGGTTTGGTTCCTAATGTTGTTATTTTCACGACTTTGATTAATGGCCATTGCAAGGATGGTAGTGTTGCTTTGGCTATGAACACTTATCAACAAATGCTGAAGCAAGGGGTGGAACCAGATTTAATCACATATAACACACTTGTCAATGGACTTTGTAAGAGTGGGGATTTAGGGGAAGTGAGGAAGCTCATTCATGTGATGGTTGAAAAGGGCTTGAAGCCCGATAAGATCACATACACAACAGTTATTGATGGATGTTGTAAGGAGGGAGATTTAGATGGAGCATTTGAGATAAAAAAAGTAATGGTTGATAACAAAATTGAACTTGATGATGTAGCATATACAGCCCTTATTACAGGTTTGTGTCGACAAGGGCGAACAGTTGATGCAGAGAGGATTTTAACCGAAATGTTGAATGTCGGTTTAAAGCCTGATGACCCCATTTATACTGTGGTTATCGATGGATTTTGTAAGAAGGGAGATATTAAGATGGGTTTTAAGTTGCTAAGGCAGATGCAAAGTAATGGACACGCACCTAATGTTATAACTTACAACGTGCTCTTGAATGGTCTATGCAGACAAGGACAGATGAGAAATGCTGAAATGCTATTACAAGCGATGCTTAATCTAGGTTTGAATCCGGATGACATTACCTATAACATACTCTTGGAAGGGCATTGCAAGCATGGGAATCCTGATGAATATGATAAGCTACGTGGTGAAATGGGGCTTGTTCACGACTATGCTACTTATACTTCACTAGTTGGTAGCTTAAGTAGGAGCTCAAAACGTCAGCCTAAGAAGTCTTTCATGTAATCAGAGAGCTCAAATCAATGAAACTGTGCGGGCTCCCCTTGCTCTCCTTGGGAAATGAGTCTCATGGTGATCCATGGAACTTCGAGGGGTTATGTGAATGTGAATTTATTCATCTTTCCTGCTTTTATGAGTATTGATGGATCACTCGAGCGCATACATTGGGGTTCATCATGTTGGCATTTGGGCGTTTGGGTTGTAAATTGCAGTTGAGGCAGGCCATTCTTTCAGTTTATGAATCTAGCTGGAGTTCTGATCAGACTGCTTCGTAACTGTTGCCTTATTGTAGGTGAACTTTATTCCATGAAGTTAATTACACTGTGAATAATGATTATTTGAGTGGTAGTTTAATTCATGCGGCTAGATATAAACGAGGTTTATAGAAGCAGAGGTAAGAATGATGCAAGATGTTATCCAAATAATATTGAATGGATCAGCTCAAGTTTCTCCTGGCTTGTGAATGATGCTGTAAGATGGATGCCTCATAGATGCCAGGTGATCTTTCTTTACCTCACAAAATTGCTTGAAAAAGACTTAAGTTCCTTTACTTGTCCTTGTTCATCTTCTTCTTGTGGTTATATGATTATATTCATTCTTAGTCTATAATATACCAAAAGAGAAAAAGCCAATAGCCTATATGGACCCTTGTGTGCATAAAAGTATCTGTGTACAATGATGCGTGATATTTTGTTCTATTATCTTATCACAAACAAGACACTTTTTTGATAAAGGAAAAATGTTAGGACGCAAAACATGTCTGTATACGAGACGTATACCAAAAAGCACAAATGATTTACTTTTTTTTTTTTTTTTGGGTTAAATTTTGGACTCGGGATCCATATTATTAAAATACCCTAAATGGGCCACTATTACAAAAAATAAAATAAAAACGTGTCCTGGTCGGCCCAAAAGTGACCAGACCAGGTACATTTAAAAAGAACAACCCTTTATTAGAGTTTCCTAAATGGTTTGCCTCTTTCCTCTTCTCCTCACTTCCTTGTTTCTCTCACTGCCTTGGAGCCTTGAAATGTTTTCATCAAGCTTGTATGAATTGTTGATATCAGTTGTCAAAGGTTAGTGTTTCTTCTTTTTTCCCTTGATTTCTCCTATCATCTCTCCTGAATTTGCTTTGTATCAGGTGTGCTGTCCGGTTGGAATGACTAAGTTCCTGATGAACTTGTTAGAGTGTATGGCCTGTCCTTCCAGCTTTGGAGTTCTTGTGTAAGTGCACTGCTCCCTTCCATTGATTCTTCTTGTTTTTCTTGTGTGCGACTATGACAATCTTCCGAGCTTCATTCTCAAGATTTCCTTGCTGTGTGCTTACAACAGAATCAGATTTGGCCTCTTTTCTCTTGCTTTTTTCTGGTCCTTGTATAACTTTTTGATGGCTATCATAGCTTAGACTTAGGATTAGTTCCCCTACAGCTCTTTTGCACCCTTTATGTCCAGTATCTGTATTGTACATAAAGCTGTGGAACTCTGTGTCTTCACTGTAACTAAGCATGTTGTCCGTTATTGTCAATAATGATTCTCCTTGTTTTGATACGAACAGATGGGATTTGATGCTTGTCTATATTAAGAATCTTTCTTCCCATGCTAGGTAATTGATTAAAATTTAGAAAAACCTGTTTTTCCTCTTTGTTAATTGCTGAATTTGCTACATAGTCTGCTAGCTGATTAGCTTCTCTGAATATATGTTGCACATGCACATTGATTTGAGTAACCATATGATGTATGTCTTCCATTTTTTCCACTAACTCCCAAGGAATTCTCCAATTCTTTGTAATCATGTGCTTTAAAACTAATGAATCTGTCTCCAACTGAACATAATTAAAACTCTGCCTGATGCAATAAGACAGAGCTTCCCATACTGCTCTTACCTCTGCCTCCATGTTTGTGACCACCCCTATATTCTGTGCCTCTGCATATAACAAATCTCCACTTCTATTTCTTAGACAAAAACCAAAAGCACTTTGCCCAGGGTTGCCTTTGCTAGCTCCATCCGTGTTGCAAGTAATCCAACCCTCTCTTGGCACCTTCCATCTTACTAAAAGATAATGTATGTTGGGCTTGTATTTCTGCAATTTATCCACCATTTCAGACCATTGATGTGGTACCATTTTAATCCATGGAAATTTGACCCTTATCAAACGATGTATTGTCAATTGACATTGATAATACATATATCTGTATGAAGTCTCTTTTCCATGTCTTATATTATTTCTCCTTTTCCATAGTTCCCACATTAGGATTGCTGGGATTGCCTTTAATATCTGATCTAGCTTGTTTGACATTTTATGCTCCCACCACCTGAAAATGAGTTGCTTTAAATTTAATCCATTTATGTTGATACCTACACAAGAAGCAAACTGCCTCCATAGCTTTTGGGCTATGGGAGCTGTTAGTAATAAATGAGGCATAGTCTCCATATGTCCCTCTTCACAACAGTAACATTTAGACACCAACTGCAACCTCATCTTTTTGAGGTTATCATCTGTTGCTATTCTCCTCATCCAAACCCTCCATAAAAAAAAACCAATCTTGAAAGGTAACCCCTTTATCCACATAAACTTGCTCCATTCTTTCTCTGCCCTTTTGTTTCTCACTGTTTGATATGCTGACTTGACAGTGAAAAACCCATTAGTGCTACGTACCCACCAGGCTTTATCACTGTCGTCTGCCTTACTTCTGGCCTTGATGTTCATAACTATATGTTGTACCATCTCC
>JAJONQ010024617.1:0-68276 GCA_036250385.1 Solanum microdontum | reverse complement strand
ATAATGACTTTGAAAACATTTTACCCATGAACCCATACTTAGAATAGAAAATAGAAGTTTTGTTCTTTGAAGACTTTTGAAACCCTTTTTAATGGACTCCTTGAAGGAAAGATAATCAAGGATCAAGGGTCACCATACCTTTGTTAAGATTCCCCAAGAAATTTGATGAAGAAACCACCTTCAATCCAAGCCCTAGCTCCAAGTTCTTGACCTTCTTAAATGGAGAATTGTAGAGAGAGAAATATTTGAGAGGAGGTGGGTTTCTTTTTAATTCTAATTGGAGTGACTTAAATGGAAGAATTTTGATCTAAAAGGGTTTTATAATTGCTAGGAAAGGTAAAGAATAATAGGGACTCAACTTAGGAAAAGAATTAAGGACCCATAAACAATTAAACTTAAAAGTTTTCACTAAACCCGTCTAAGCTCGTCCTTTTTGACAGTGCTTCACTATTTTGGGCATAACTTTTTACTCCAAGATCGGAAAAGGGTAAACTCGGTGGCGTTGGAAAGAGGACTCAGAGACCTTTAATTGGATAGGTAATGGTCCACCTAATTCGTTTTGAGCTAAAAGATATCATTTGAAGTTGACCCTAAAAGTTGCGACTTTAAAAATATCTGCCCCTTGCCCGTCTGAGCTCGCCTTTTGGACACTTGGGCTCGCCAAGTGCACTCTTTGCTAGCCCTTTGTTCCAGAGGGATTACTCAAAGGCTGGTCAAATGGGCAGTCCGCTAGGTGACCATAAGGGCATAAGGGCGACTCGCCAACCCCTTAGGCGATCTAGCAGCCCCATCGCCAAACAGTCCTTCCAAGGACAAGGCTTCTTTCACCCTAAATCGCTAGCCTAGTCCCTTTCATGCACCCTAGGATGCTATCTAGCTCCATTTAAGTTCTAAAACAGCATAAACATCAACCTAAGCTCCCACTAACCCAAACGTCAAGGCTCTAGTTCATTCTATCATTTTTCGAGTCATTACACTCGGGTACTTGAAGGGATTAAATTTCTTAAGGACGTACAGTGAGTTTTGTGGACTCGAATAGTTCTTTGTTTACCTTTTCATCTTTTATTATTTCTTGTTTGTTAATCTGAACATAGGAGATAACAATTATGATAGGACCAGGTCCTTAGCGCGATTAAAATGACGGAAAGTAAATAAGTACTGAAAGTAAATATAGCACACACAATTTTACGTGAAAACCTCCTTGCTCAAGGGAGTAAAACCACGACCTATCTCATGGGATTTTTCAAACTACCTTTACTAAACTTGACAAGCCAAAGTAAAAAACTGTTTACAACACACACGAGATTAACCTACTAATCTCTATCATGAGTAATACTCTATCACTTAATGATCTAAAGCAATGCCTGCATTTCCCACTATACTAACCCAACTGATTAATATAGACTTTTGAGTAAGACACGAAGTTGCCCTCAACTAAGTGTTTACAATGATTCACCCAAGGTGAAAACGTTTCTATCACAAGCGATACGAATCCTACAATATAAGTACAAATACAAGAAATCAAAGTAACAGTCGGTTCAGGAAGCAATAATGCAATCTATTAGATCCCATGTTGTTTTGAAGCTTGAATATTGCTCTTTGAATGAATGAATAATTTATTGTTCGTAATGTTGAATTTATCAACCATGAAGATTTATTGACCAATGTAGAAACAAACTCATCCTTTTTTATTGATGTGGTACACTGACGACCTCACCAAACTCTGACACGATAGCTAGCCAGCTGTATAACATATGGTCCTGAACGAGCACACTATGCATAGGACCGGGTCCCTGCACTTGTGAGGAGATCATCAAAACATTTGGGAGCCTTAAGACTTATCAATTTCCCCATTTTTGATGATGACAAACAACCCACAAGCAGCCTCACATGAGTGTTAAGCATTCATTCAGAAATACATTAATTCCCCTGTCACTGTTCCCCTTATCACTGTTCTTCCCCCTTTGTTCAGTTCCTTTCTAATTTCACAAGAGTTTACCAAAAATTCCCCTTTTTGACATCATTTAAAAGGAAGAGCAGTAAACATATACAAGTTGTATGCAAAGCAATTAAGTATTTAGGGCCATGGGCCACACAGAACATGTAAAAGTAAGCATAAAAGAGAATATCAAAACATATTGAACATGGCACAATAAGAAATATCATTAGATCACAAAAGCTGACCACATGAGTCAGCCAAAACAGTTCACATAGCCACTAGAGTTTTCACACAGGGATGAAGAGACTAGGGAGACAAGACTCGTTTAGGACGAAGGGGGAATGGGAGTAAGGGTTCACATTAGCAAGGACATCCGCTCATTTGCAGCCTCATGAGCCTGAATGACTTGCTTGTTAAGAGCCTTGACTTCCTTACTGAGTGAGGCAGTTGTCTTCAGCAGTTGTTCATTCTTAGCTCTCAACTTCTGCACAACCTGCTCGTCCACAACACTAGTACCAGGTCCCTTCGAGGTAGCCTTCTGCAACTTTGATTTTAGTTGCGCAATCTCAACCTTCTTATCATTCAAGATCACAGTGAGGTTAGTCAACTCTCGTTTGAGAGAGGCTTGCTGCTCTAGAAGATCTGCCACTTGAGACCTGCCCTTAGCTTTCCCTTCGACACATTCACACTACAAAATTGTAACAACAGTAAACATTTGCTTGACGGTACCTGGTACTCCTCGTCCAAGAGGTACTTCAAAATGTTTCAACATATAGTTTAGAAAATAGCCATAAGGGATGACATGTTTGGCTGACTTCCAAGTCATCAGCATATGCATATGTTCAAGCATTCTAGTAGGAAGATTGATTTCATCGAGTTCATCCAGCTTTTCCATGAGAAATAGGTCAGCAGTAGATGTTAAAGTCCTCTTCTATGTCCTTGGTACCAGCACTTTATTGATGAACTCAAAGATTAACTGGTATTCCCCCTTCAGAAACTTCTTTGGCAGACTTGCTCGCTTTATGTGCCCCCTCTTTGTAGCATGTTTAGTGAACTCACTAGAGGGTTTGTATCCTTCAATGGACCAGATCCCCTTCACAGGCACACACAGAATAATCCCCAAGGTTTCCTCATCTAGAAAGATTTTGACATCGTTGACAGTAGTCCTGATTCCTCCATCATCTAGAAGCTCTATCTTATAGAAAAATTTGCACACCTCAGGTTCATGCAGGTATCGTGCTGGGGGTTTAAAAAATGATCCCAACTTTGCAAGGAAATTGAATAAAAAAGAGTGGACATTCTGAATTCTATAAGAATGTCAGGATCTAAGACTCTACCATTAAGCACCTTTTAGTTCTCTATCACTGCTATACGTGCTTCCCTGGTCATCTCCTTTTCTTCTTCTGGCTTTTGAGCAAGAGGACCTGGTACATTGGTTTGTTTTGACTGCTCAGTAGCCCTTTTACTCACTTTCTTCATATGAGATTTCTTCATGATTTTAAACCCCCTTTTGATTTGTCTCTCTCAACCTCTGCTTCCTACCTTCTTTTTGCCACATACAAAGCAACATCATCAGATTCTGTATCACCGGACCCAACAGACAAAGGGGTTGAGGTGGGTTCTTCAGGCATATGACCTTCCCTTCTTCTCTTCCTAACCCTTTCCGTTTGAATTACATTTGCTGCTATGGCGCTTCCCATAACTTTCAACATGTCACTCATGGTGCCATACCTCTTATTGTCTCCCTTTGTGTGGGACTCAACCATTTTTCTCTTCCCCTTTCTCTTCCTCTCCTTTGCAGACTCAGCAGGGTCATTGTTGAGGTCGGTGTCAGGAACAGTGTTGACTGCCTCTAGATCTGGGACACCTGCTATTAAGGTGCTGGCTCCTCCCACCCCTTTCCTGCTCCATTTCAAAGGAACTTCTTCTTCCTCCTCTTGTTCACTTTCAACGTCAAATGACTTAGGAGCTTGGTCAAACACAGGTTATACACTGTCAGGGACCTGTTCCGGTGACCTCAACACTTGTTCCAGCAAGGTTGGTTGAGCGTCGCCTCTAAGGGAAGCCAGATTTTTGTACAACCACTAATTCAGCCGCCACTGCTAGGATACTTGACTCAGGGACCTTTTCCTCAGGTAAATCTCCATCAAATAATCGCTCAGACATGGTAGATCACACAGCCCTAGAAACCACTTCTACTTTTTCAGTGGGAAGAACACCGCTTGGTTGCACAACTGATTGGGCGTTTGGGTGTTGAGATTTCTTGCCGGATAAAACCAAGGTAGGGGAGCGAGGTAAAACTTCCTCAGATGGAAGTGCAGGAAAGGACACCACTTCAATATGAGGTGTGATGGATTCACCCGTCTCACCGGCACCACAGACTGGTGTTGAAGGAGATTCTTCTGTGGGAGGAATAGAGAAATTGAAAGAACAATGGTTTTAAATTTCTAGGGAACGGGAAGCTTTGAAGATGAAGAGGAGTTACACATTTTGATGAGAAGATGGAACGTTTTTACAAAAAGGGTAGTGAATCACAAAAGAAGATTAGGATGTTTGGATTAACTAAAACTCGGTGTATTTAGGCATAAGAGGGTATCGGGTCCCTAAAAAGTAGTGACTCTTGGATTTAAAGTGAATGATGTTTTAAATTGATGCAATGAATGGGTAAGGGATACGTGGCAGTGACCGTTGACAGACACACAGTGTAGCATAAGTGATACTAACCTTTCAGGGAGCAGGTCCCATTTGGTATATAGGCATGCCTGTATGGTTAAATTTTCCCTTCATCTAACATGCCATGAGTGTATACCAGCAGTAAGGTACCAAAAGTGAATTCTAATATGATAAGCATTACAACAAGTATATATATATGTGCCCTCCTTAACATAATCAACTGGAAGATTTTGTGCAAACTTGTTATGGAATCAGGTGATCTTGTTCATTCCCAGCCTCAGTCTGTTTTTAATAAAGCATTCTTTATTCAAGGGCTTTGTAAATATATCAGCCAACTGGTTTTCTGTCTTGCAGAAACTCATCACCACATTTTCCTTCTCAACATTATCACTTAGGAAGTGATGCCTCACATCTATGTGGTTTTTCCTCTTATGCCGAACATGATTCTTGGCCATGTTCATTGCACTAGTGTTGTCGCATGTTAGAGGAATAGTGTCTGTGAGAACACCAAAGTCTTCCAAGCGAAAGACGGCTTGCCCAACCTAGACATTGTAACTGAAAGTCCTGCCTACTTCTCTTTTAGGATCCATAGGAGCTGAGCACAACATGATGCAACAACCACATATTTTGCTTCTGTTGTAGACAGTGCCACTGAATTTTGCTTCTTAGTCCCCTAAGAAATCAGTGAGGATCCTACGAAGTGTGCCATGCCTGATGTGCTTTTTGAATCAACAAGAAAACCTGCATAATCAACATCAGCATAACCAATTAGATCAAAGGAGACACCAGTGGAATAGAAGAGGACCAGGTCCTGAGTTCCCTTCAAGTATCTCAGAACTCGCTTGGTTGCCTTTAAGTGTGATTCCTTTGGTGCTGCTTGAAACCTTGCACACATCCCACCATTGAAGACTATGTCAGGCTTGCTTGCAGTGAGGTGCAGAAGTGACCCAATAATTCCCATGTACATGGTCTGATTAACCTCAATACCATCTTCATCCAGATCAAGTTTCACACTTGTGCTCATAAGAGTATCAAGGACTTTTACCTCAAGTAGATTGAACTTTTTAAGCATTTATTTTATATACTTTTCTTGACATATATATGTGGCCTGAGAAGATTGCTTGATTAGCAATCCTTGGAAGAAAGTAAGCTCCCCCATCATGCTCATTTCAAATTCACTACTCATTAAATCAGCAAACTCTTTGCACAGTGAATCTGAAGTATCTCCAAAGATGATGTCATCTACATATACCTGCACAATCAACAGCTCCTTACCTCTGAATTTTAGGAACAAAGTATTATCAATTTTACCTCTTTTGAACCCATTTGCAAGAGGGAATTTTGGCAGGCGCTCATACCAAGTTGTGGGAGCTTGCTTTAGACCATACAAACCTTTATCCAACTTCAACACATGATTTTGTAGATCAGCATCTTCAAAACCTAGAGGTTGTTTAACATACATCTGATCTTTCAAATGCCCATTCAAGAAGGCACTCTTGACATCCATTTGAAATAGTTTAAACTCCATGTGGGCAGCAAAGGCTATCAGGATTCTAATAGCTTCCATTATTACTACATGAGCAAAAGTCTCGTCATATTCAACCCCTTCCTCTTGATTATATCCTTGCACCATGAGTCTTCACTTGTTTCTGGTAATGATCTCATGCTCATTAAGTATTTTTCTAAAGACCCACCTAGTCTCAATATTGGTTCTGTTGAGAGGTCTGGGACCAGGTGCGCACTTTGCTTCTCTCAAACTGATGCAGTTCTTCCTGCATTGATGTTACCCAATCTACATCCAGTAAATCCTCTTTGATATTCTTAGGATTAATGGTTGATATGAAGGTTGAATATGCCACTAGATTTCTTGTTCTGGATCTAGTTTGTATTATGGAGTCAAGTGGAGAGATGAGATTGTCCAGCGGATGTGAGGATTGATGTTTCCATCCAGACTTTCTAGTTATCTCTTCTTCAACATCAGCAACAGATTCACCTTCTTCACCCTCTGAATTTTGAGATAATACCTCCTAAGTTGAACCAGAGGGACCAGGTTCTTCTGTGAGTTCTACACCGTTTTCTCTTGCAACCTGTTTGCTTCCAGGATTTTGTATTGCCTTATCCTATTTTCCCTTGATAAGCTCCTCCAAATTAGGGTCTTCTTTGTGTTCATCATTTCTCTTATTATCAGACTCATCAAATATCACATGCATGCTCTCTTTAACACATGGAGTTCTTTTGTTAAAAACTATGTATGTCTTGTTGGTTATAGAGTACCCGACAAACACCCCTTCATCACTCCTGGCATCAAACTTGCCAATGTCATCCTATCTATTATTTAGTACAAAGCATTTGCAATCAAATGGCTTCAGATGAGCAACTGAAGATTTCCTGTCATTCGGCAACTCATAAGGTGTTTTCTTGATCATGAACCTGATAAGACACCTATTTGTAACATAACATGCTTTGTTGACAACTTCTGCCCAAAAATTCATTGCTAGCCCTGAGTCAATCAACATGGTTCTAGCAATATCCACCAATTTTTTGTTCTTCCTTTCGACAACTCCATTTTTCTAGGGAGTTCTTGGTGCAGAGAAGTTGTGATGAATTCCATTTTCAGCACAAAATCCTTCAATTTAAGAGTTTTCAAACTCTGTGCCATGGTCATATTTGATACTGTGAATCTTGAAGTTAACCTTTAGTTGAATTGCTTTGGAAAAGGTGATCAGAAGTCCTGTTGTCTCGGCTTTAGTTCGCAGGAACATGTTCCAGGTGAACCTGGAGAAATCATCAACAACTACCAGAATATACTTCTTACCTCCTCTACTTTGAACTCTTACAGATTCACATAGATCCATGTGGAGAAGTTCTAAGGGTCTGGTTGTTCTCACACCTTTCTTAGTTTTGAAGGATGATCTTGTTTGTTTCCCTTTTACACAAGCATCACAGACTTTATCATCAGAAAACTTCAGCTTTGGCAAACCACAGACCAGGTCCCCTGCAACAAGCTTGTTCAGCAAGGATGCTCTCACATGACCCAATCGCCTATGCCATAGATTTGCATTGTTAGCTTGAGCACTTAGGCATGAAAGACTATCTCCTTCTACCGAGTCAAGATCTGCTACATACATATTTTTGACTCTTTTGGCAGACATGACAACCTTGTTAGTTACACAGTTAGTTACCAAACACCTATCAGATAAGAACTTAACTTCATTTCCCTTGTTGCAAATTTCGGATACACTCAAGAGATTGTATTTCAAACCATTCACATAATGGACATTGTCTATGGAATGATCAGTTGTTCTTCTTATCTTGCCAATTCCGAGAATGAAACCTTTTTTCTCACCACCAAACGACACACCACCACCCTGGTGTGCTTCTAAAGAGAGGAAGTTTAGAGTATCTCCAGCCATGTGCCTTGAGAATCCACTGTCCATGTACCAACATTGGCTGCTTCCTCTCTTCTGCACAAGAATCACTTATTAGACTTAGGAACCCACTTCAGATGGAGTTCCCAAAAACTGTCAAAAGGCATAATGAGAAGCCTTCTTGTCCATGGGGGCAAAGTGTTCTTGCTAAAATGGTAACAGGGACCAGGTACCTTTTTCTTTTTTATAGAAACTTTTTTTTTATCTAAGAAACTTCTCCTGCCTTTCTTGTTGTGGAAGTTAGCGTCTTAAAGAAAGAAGTGCTTGCTGCTCCTCTCAGAATCTCACATTTTTCTTTCAGATGACCATTTCTTCCACAATGGGTACACAAAAGATTGTCAGAGACAAACACATATTTACTATGGGGATTGTAGGGAGGCTATATTTGTCTGCAACCTAACCCTATTTTTGCTGTTGAACTTCTGATTCACTAAGTTGGAGAGTATTTTGGACGAATCAGTCCATTTGAGGTAGTGGTTTAACTCTTCTTTGATCTTACATAGATCCTTCACTAGTTGAGAGTTCCTTTCAAGGGAGGCAACTAACTTAGACTCAGAGGTCTTCAGTTTCTCTTTTAGATCAACCTCAAAGTTACTGAGTTTTGGCTTCCCACCCTCAGAGGTACCAGGTTCCTTGTTGGGTTGCAAACTACCAGTCTCTAGGATACCTATCCTAACACTCATTTCAGACATTTGAGAGTTAAGAGTTGAGTTTTCATCCTTGCACAAACTCAGTTTTTCACTTATCATCAGATTTTCAAAAGTTAATTCATCAACTTAGTCAATTAATATAGCAATAAGTTTTCTCAATATTTTAATGGAAAGAGTGTCTAGGTCATTTTTGAGATCGAAATGGGTTACCTCATTCAGATCTCTTCACCGTCAGATTTTGCCATAAGTGAGAAAATGGAATTAAACACAGCTTCATCATCTTCAACAGCCATCATCGAGACATCTTCATGGCCGTCGACCTCTTCCTCAGATTTGCTGGATGCATTTCCCCATACAGCCAAGGCTTTCTTTACTAGTTGATCAACATGAGCCTTTCTCTTGGCATGGTCTAGGACCTACTCCTTTCTTCTAAGTCTGAAGTCCTGAGTTTCCTGCTTCTGACTTGTACAGTCCCTCATAAAATGACCAGGTTTGCAACATTTATGACAAAGATCATTTGCATTTGCTGCTCTGCTGGTCGAACCCTTCTTTTGAAAGCCTTTGTGCTTCTTAATAATCTTTTGGAACCTTCTAGTGACGTATTCCATTTCATCCTTCTCCTCAGTCCCATCTTTTGAAAATGTTTTCAATGCCACTAATTTCTTCTTCTTTACCTCCTTCATGTTTGACCCCTGTTGTTTGTTCAACTCATAGGTTTGGAGATTTCCAATCAGTTCATCCATGGCGAGCACCTTTAGATCTTTTGCTTCAGTTATAACATTCAGTTTGTGCTCCCATGACTTGGAAAGCACTTTGACAATCTTTCGAACTTGTTTGCTTGGGGGAATAGGCTCACCAAGAAATCTCAGTTCATTGGTTATGGAGGTGAATCTTGAATTCATATCGTGAATGGTTTCACCTTCCTTCATACAAAAATTCTCATATTCAATCATAAGCATATCGACCTTAGACTCCCTCCCTTGTGTTGTTCCCTCATGGGCTGTTTTGAGAAAGTCCCATATCTCTTTGGCTGTCTCGCAACCAGAAATTCTATGGTACTTATCTGAGCTGATTCCACATACCATATTCTTTTTCTCTTTATAGTTATTGTTTATCTTTTTCTTGTCGTTTCGTTGTATTCCTTTCTGATTTTGATAATTGTCGTAGTACGCTCTCCATCTTACACTTCTTTTGTGGGAATGTAAGGTCCATCGAGAATCACGTCCCACAGCTCAGTATCTTTAGCATTGATGTAGTCATGCATGCGATTCTTCCACCAACCATAATACTGTCCATTGAAACGAGGCGGTCTGGTAGATGACTGATCTTCCTCCATGTTGGGTGGAGCAACCATTCCTTCTGGATCATTTCTTTTCTAGGTGTTACCCAGATAGAAAAATCAAAATATGATACCACTTGTTGGAATGTATGCCTCCACTAGTTACAATAGGACTAGGTCCTAAGCCCGATTACAATGACGGAAAGTAAATAAGTACTGAAAGTCAAGATAGAACACACAACTTTACGTGAAAACCTCCTTGCTCAAGGGAGTAAAACTACGACCTGTCTCACAAGATTTTTCAAACTGCTTTTACTAAACTTCAAAAGCCAAAGTAAAACCCAATTTACAACACACACGAGATTAACCTACTAATCTATATCCTGAGTAATACACTATCACTCAATAAGCCAAAGCAATGCCTGCATTGCCCACTATACTAACCCAACTGATTAATATAGACTTTCGAGTAAGACACGAAGTTGCCCTCAACTAAGTTCTTACAATAATTCACCCAAGGTTGAAACGTTTCTATCACAAGCAAAACGAAACCTACAATATAAGTACAAATACAAGCAATCAAAGTAACAGCTGGTTCAGGAAGCAATAATGCAATCTATTAGGTCCCTTGCTATTTTGAAGCTTGAATATCTCTCTTTGAATGAATGAATGAATAATTTGTTGTTTGTAATGTTGAATTTATCAACCATGAAGAGTTATTGACCAATGTACAAACATCCTCATCCTTTCTGATTGGTGTGGTACACAGATGACCTCACCAAACTCTGACACGATAGCTTGCCAGTTGTATAGCATATGGTCCTAAACAAGCATACTCTACAGAGGACCGGGTCGCTGCAGTTGTGAGGAGATCTTCAAAACATTTGGGAGCATTAAGACTTATCAAAAATAGTCTTGTATTGACACTTGCTTGTTATCTCTCACTGAATACTTTTGTAGACATCCTTATAGAGCTAATTTTGTTCTGATTTACTTGAGGAAAAGAAAAAGCTTAGGTTGAAGGTGTTGATGAGTGATATATATGCACTCATTTGAGGTCTATTTAGCTCATAAAATAGTTTCCTTGATTCCTAATTATGTCCTATTCTAATGATATTTTGATGATTTCCAGCTATGAAGGCTAAAGAGCAAGACTAGGATGAATGTTTGAAAGAATGGGCAAAAATGTAAAAAGAAGTGCAAACTATATATTGATAATCGCCAAACAAGAAAAGAAGTTTGCCTAGTGAGCATGACCTCGCCCAAAGTGTCAGTGCATCACACTTGTATTTATTGAAGCATGTTAGAAAACTCCAAATGGAAAGACAACTCGCTGAATGAGAAAAGTCGAACAAGTTTACCATTGCCAAAGGCGACAATACAAGGAGAAAAATTGAAGCCTCAAAAGGCGAACCAATGTGATACTCGATGATACACCAAATGTGAAAAATAAACTCGAACAAATTCATCGAGTGGTGCTCTAAAATCTGAAGCCTAGAGAAACAAAAGGTTAGTTGGAGAGCAATTGACGATTCACCCATTGTGATCGACGAGTTCGACTATTGTTGCCTAATGTGTATCGTATTGATTTTAAGTCAAATTTTTAGAAACCATAAATTGCCCAAAAGAGAGAGAAAAAAGAGAGCCATGAGTGGAAATAATTTTCGGTGGATGAACAAGTGAAGAGAGAAACAAACAGTTTACCTTGTGAACAAAACTTTCTAGTTTTTGGGTTTTTCAACTTTGTTCTTGAAAATTGACAAATTGAAGTTAAATCCAAAGTGAGTTTGCTTGTAATTGCATAATTTCATGTTACCCATGGTTGTTTTCATGAAAGGTATAATTTCTTTGCTTTTTGTGATGTGTGGCTAAAACCCCAAGATCTAGGGGTGCAATTATGAGGTTGGGTGTTGATTTAACGTAGTGGATATTGTGGTATGCTCTATTTTTCTATTGTTCATACACGAATTTAGGCTAATTAACATGGGTTAATTTAAGGGTTAAGTTTTCAAACTTAATTCCTACTTCTGCTCTCTGGTCAATGCTCGAATGAGATTTATTGAGTTGGTAATTAGTCCGATACTAGCAATTTAGGTTTGATGTCTGTAACTTGCTTGAAAATAGAGATTATGGATTGAATCTATTTGCCCTATTTCTGCATTGAAAGAGATAATAGAGTAAGGTATTGGATTGTTTAGTAAAACATATAGATGAGACGAAAGAAAATGCAAGGATGCTATGAGATCGATAAAAAATAGCATCATTGAAGATTCCCTAGACTATTTATGAATTGTGACCAATAATAACCAAATCCTTCTGTTAAATTGGTGGAATCATCCACCCACTTGTTTTAACTATTTCAAATGAATGATTTTACAATCCAAATTTCTTGATAGAATTAGCTACGATATACCATTCTCTGTGGGATTCGAGTCCTACTGTTAGTTGGGTATTTTTATTGACGACAATCGTTGTCTCTTTTAATTGATTTTGAAGAGTGAATTTGAGTGTTATCAAGTTCCCCTGTCAAAATCGAGAAAACCATTAAGAACGAGGAACATGAAAAAGTGGCTAGAAAAATGAAGAGCTTGGAACAGAGTGTAAGAAATATATAGGGATTAGGAGGTCACAAAGGCATCTCATTCCGTGATTTGTACATGTTCCCCACGTTTATTTGCCTGCCAATTTTAAAACCCCAAGGTTTAAGAAATATAACGATCATGAGGATCTTATAGCTCATTGAAAGAGATATTAATCAACGAAGTGGGGCTGGAAGTAAAGAAGAATTTCTCATAGCTTATTTTTGGGAAAGCTTGGTGGGAATTTCCTCATAATGGTTCCTAGATCGAGATATTTTTAATTGGAATACATGGAATGATTTGAATCGGTGTTTTGTTCAACAGTTCCAATATAACATTGACATAATGTCAGATCATACTTCACTTGCCAACATGAGGAAAAAGACCACTGAAAGTTTTCTTGAATATGCTATTAGGTGGAGGAAGCAAGCTGCTAGGGTTAAGCCACCAATGAAAGAGTCTGAAATGATTGATGTTTTTCTCCAAGCTCAAGAACCCGACTACTTTCATTATTTTTACTTTCCGTTGTTGGAAAAATATTCACCAAAGTTATTAAGATTGGTTAAATGGTGAAAAATGACATGAAGTCTGGAAATATCGTAACTCAAGATGCTTTGAAAGCCACGACACAAGTGATTAAAAATGGATTGGGAAGTTTTGGGGGCAAGAAAATGAAGAAGGATGTAGCAAATATTGTGTCAGGGACACAAAATAGTCCAAGAAGTCCACTTTATCCATATGCACCATCTCCACTCCATCAATATCACCCCATGCAAGATACATAATACTCTATTGTCCCACCTAAATATGCAGTATATAGTGCACAACCATATGCATTTCCACTAAACTATCCTCAATGGCAAGCGCCAAAACATCAAATCATTTTTCCTTCTTCTCAAAATTTTTGAGCACCATATAATCCTCATCCAAGATAGAAATTTGGAGGATATTAGAGGCCTAGCAATAATTTTAAACCAATTGGAGAGTCTTACACAAATTTATTTGAAAAATTGAAACATTTAAATATGATAAAGCTGATTCCTCAAAAGTATGTAGATCCGCGTGCAAATAATTTACACGATATGCCTATCACTCAAGTGCTCCAGGGCACAATACTGAAGATTGTCAAACTTTAAAAAAGGAAGTGGAAAAGATGATCTAAAGAAAGATGATTGTGGTCCATGACTCCCAAAATGTTACTCAGAATTCTTTGCCAGCACCTAATGATGTACACTTTATTGATATAATTCGTGATGACAAAATGTCTGAGAATTTTCTCAATTCTCAAGAAAAGACACTTGAAATGGTGTATCTTTCGTAGAGACTTATCTGTAAAGTAGTGGCTAAGATGTCAAATTTTGTGATTGGAATGATGTATGAATAATTTATGTTGCCGTCATTTATGGTATGAAATTTAATTTTTTATTTTAATGAGTTAAAATTTTCTATCATTTCTTTTATTTTATTTGTTTGTTGGGTCGTGTCATAATTTGGGGTTATTACGTGGTGGTAACCTAAAATTTAGTTTTTTGTCTTTGCATCATGTTCTATTTATTTTTAACTTAATATAATCTTTATTATGTGCCACTTTGATCCATTCTATTTAGCTTTCTATTTAGGCGAAATGGCCTAATAGACCCTTGTACTTGTATGAGTTTGTATTGTGAACCCTTCTACTTTACTCTTTATCAATTGAACCCTTAAACTTAATAAAACACAACTTATCAAACCCCTCTAACCGTTGACTTGGCTTATGTGGCATCAAGATGGTTGAGTTGGCAAAAATGCGTAAATTCACTCTGGTTAAGGCGAGTGACTATCCTATTTAAGCTAAAAAAAATTTAAAAACTATAAAAATAAAACAATAAAGTAATGAAACTTTTAAAAAGAATTACAGTAACTAAAAGAAGCTTTCTTCCTCAGCTCATCAGCTCACCTCCATTTTTAGCCATCTCCATCTTATCTCCATCCCTGTCCGATCCATGTTTCTTTCTTCTTCCCACTCTTGGCATCTTGTTTAGCATATCTTGACATTGGCACCTCCTTGAATCAACTGATTCGTCGGGCGGAGGGAGAGAGTAGCGGTGGCAATGATCGCCCGAGACCACTAATTCGCAATGGAGTGAGAGAAAGATGACGCAGGTCAGTGGAAGAAGAACGAGGCGGGTGAGGGTGGGATTTGGCCAGGACAGCGAAGAGGTTTTCCTGTCAGATCTGGTGACCACGATGCAATGGAGATGAAGATGGGTGAGGAAGAGAGTACATGTGGTCGCCGCTACGACGATGACTGAGATGAAGACGGCGGCGAAGGCTTTAGATATTGGCGATTTCAAGGTGGGAATGGGGAGTTAAAGTATGGTGTTTCAAATTTTATTTTTTAAAAATAAATTAAAAATTTACTATTTCATATTTTATTATATAATTTTTATTAATAGTTTTAAAAAAATAGTTAATAAAGATAATTATGACATGTCATTAATTTAGATGATGTGGATTTGATATATAATTTATTTAAAGGCAAGTGAACTACACACATGATAAAAGGGTTTAAAATTCTACTTTTGATTGAGTATAAGGGTTCAGTTGATAAAAGATTAAATAGAAGGGTCCATAATGCAAACGCGTACAAGTATAAGGGTCTCTTAGACCATTTCGCCTTCTATTTATACATTTCTTTCCAATTCAGTTTTGGTGGCACAATATGCATGTGAAATTTGATCAGATTTTTAAATCATATCTAGTCATAGAATAAATACACCAAAAAAGTTGAAAAAATATATTCGAGGAAATAAATAGAGGACTTAAATACTTTGACACTTCCTTTGATGTCAAAGGAAATTAAAAGGGTGAGTTCTATTCAAATTTACATGTCATTAGTTATAAAAAAGATATTGCTCAAATGAAGATTTTTAATTGACAAACATGGAACAAAAAGGGATATACATATACAATAATATATACGTTGCAAGAGATATTGTATGATTTTCACTTCTCATCTTAAAAGGCATGTTTGTATTTGACATTTTTAATAAATGATATGACGAAGACATTCCATTCTACTACCCAAACATTGTGTAATTCTTTGCTACCCCTTTTGAGCCTTAATATTATTTTCTTTCATACCCCTCTTTTGGAATCAAAATACAGTTAAAAATAAAAATAAAAAAATGAGTTGAAAAAAAAAAGATCAAGAAAAAAAAACTCAAAAAAGAAGAAGTTAAGAGTGAAAAAAACCAACAACAAAGAACAAGTTTTCTAAACTATTCGACCTAATTCTTACTTTGAGAAGATATGTAGACATCCTTGTTTTGAAGTTCAGTCTAACCCTAAACAATTTCGAAAGTCCTCATCATAAAAAATAGGGTAAAAAAGGAATTTTTAATTGTTTGAAAAAAAGTCTCTTCTGAAAGTTATAAGTCTTAACGATGTTACACATATTATATTTCAACTTTCATGCCATTTCTTTCTTTGTTACCCTAAACAAAAACCACATTACAATTCAAATAAAAACCTTCAGATCATTTTTGTACAATGAAAAGTCAAGCGCGATTTCAGTGTTGATTGTCATATAAATCAGAAGGATTGGAAAATGAGAGAGTCTTATAGATGAAAATCCTTACAAGCATTGTAAGATATTAATTGAGTTGAGAGAAAGTGAATAATGAGAGAGATTTATTGGTGAAAATCCTCAAGGCACTGTAAGGTGATAGTGAGTAATAGATAAATACAATGAGAGGTACTTGTTAGTGAAAACCTTTTGAGTAACCACAAGTGAAAAAATGAGCCACAAATCTAGTTGAAAAGTTGTATTATAGAAGTCTGACTTCAAAAGTTTAAAGTTGACAAGGATGAAGTTTAGATTGATTAGGTAGACCAGACCATTTAATCCAAAAGGCATGTTTGATCATTATAATTGGCTACCACTCTTAAAGGAGTCCATTTATATATTATTTTTATTTTCTCTCAAAAGAATCAAATATTATTTCTTCTTATTTTTAGTCACTCCATTACGTTTGCAATTTATCTTTGAGTTTAGTCTTCATTTAAAAGATCCGAAATAATTTCAAATTTTGTTATCATCTCTTCAATTGCACAAAACAAAGTTTTGCAACACTTCAAAAGTGTAATGATTCAAGAAATAATGATATGGATAATAACTTTTCAAAAATTGATAAGTTTGGAGATTTATATGTATACAATATTCAATGATTGTTGGAAGGTGGACACAATATAATAAATGTGAAGTTTGAAGTTCTAAATAACTAGAGATGTCTTCAAGATTATGAAGATGAGCTGACTAGAAAACGAAAGAAGTCTATCCAAACTAAAATTAACTTCAAACATGGCAACTGTAGGAGCAATCATCCTCAAAGCCAATGCCACGAACCGACCATGAAAAAAACTCACAATTTTTCTTCTTTATTTTTCTAAATAGGGGAAATTTCGCTGACATAAAGTTTATCTTGAAGATTCAAGTTTGTAAACACCATTACAAAAAAAGAAAAAAAATATGAAATTTACATGCATGCACATTTATTTTTATTTTTCTTCTATGATATACACTTCCTAGTCTGAGACGTTCACTTTTTTCATTCTCTACTAGGATAAACACTTCCTACTCTGAGATATTATTTTTTATTTTCTCTTATGATATAGGCTTCCTAGTTTAAGACATTTTTAATTTGAAGTTTACCGTTGTTAATAACTCACCAAAACTTTTATGGTGCAAACTGGAGAAAAGAGAAATGTTGTGGTAAGTCTATTTGGTGATTCCATTTAGCAAGATCGTTCTTTATAACTAAACTTAGTATAGTAGGACCCTTCCGAACAATGAGAACTAATGTAGAAGGACCCTCATGAATAATGGGAATTCATGTAGCAAGACTGCCCTAGATAATGATATTTAGTATATCAGGACTCTCCTAGACAATAGGAATTAGTGTAACAGGACTCTCCTAGACAATAGGACTTAGTGTAGCAAGATCCTCGTGGGCAATGTGATATAGTAAAACAGACTCCCCCAGACAATGTGATTTAGTATAACAGGACACTCCTAGACAATGAGACTTAGTATAGCAGAAATCTCCTGGACAATGTGATTTAGGAGACCAGGAACCTCCTGAAAAATGAGACTTAGTATAGAAGGACCCTCCTAGACAATGAAACTTAGTATAACATTACGCTCCTGGACAATGGGAACTAGTGTACCAAGACCCTCCTGGATAAGGGGATATAGTGTAGCAGGACCCTCCTGGACAATAAGAATCAGTATAGAAGGACCCACATGGACAATGAGAATTAGTGTAGCAAGACCCTCTTGGGTAATGAACATAGTGTAGCAGAACCCTCCTAAACAATGGGACTCAATATATGTATACCCTCCTGGACACTGTGAATTAGTGTAGCAGAACTTTCCTGGACGGTGAGATATAGTGTAGTAGGATCCTCCTGGACAATGGGACTCAGTATAGCAGGACCTTCATAGACAATGAGAATTAGTGTAGCAGAACCCTCCTAGACAATGGGAATTTGTGTAGTAGGACCCTTCTGGACAATGGGACATAGTATAGCAGGACCCTCCTGGACAATGGGATAGAGTATAACAAGACCCTCAATGAAAATGAGACTTAGTATAGCAGGACCCTCCCGGACAGTGGAACTTAGGATAACTTATTTTAATTCTACTGGATCTTCACGATCAATGGAGAGACCTTAAACCTTTAAAAGTCATCTAAAGATTGCATCGCAAAAACGCTCGAGTTATTTGGAGTATCGATTCAATGTTAAGCACTACCTTTTATTTTTCTGACAAAATTTCTTTAGTGTAAACGGGGCAAAAAGTGTTGGTGCAATTGTTTTTGTTTGGTATAATTTAAGGGATCCGCTCGTAGAATAATGTCAATCCATAGTTCGAACTCATGATCTTATTTGAAAAGGAGTTAACTTTCAAGCTCATATTTAGTTGAAGTAGCAAGAGCTTACCTTAAAAATAAATCCAATTTCCAATCTTGAATAGCAGAAGCCTACCTGGAGAACATGTAAACCCTCAAATTCGTTTGAGATGAAAATGAATATTTTACCATTTGAGAAGGCATGAAGACCCAATTCAAGATTGAAGAGAAGCTACATAGATAGGAACTTGTACTTGTATTTTATTTGTTTTTCATTTTCATGTAAAAACAGGAGCTGTGAACTAGAGCATCGTTTGGACCTCACTTGATTTCCGACTCATCATTACATATCCTTGAACTACACTTGACATGTTTCCTTATAACCTCGAATATGTCAGTTGTCCAAACTAGGACTCGTTCACATATTTTCCATTCAAATAAGAGTCTGGTCAAAACCTCATGTTGTCTACTTCTTTGTCTGCAAACACTCATGTTTCCATAATATAGGAAAACTATAGACACATGATTTTAAGCGAAGTTGATGTTTTATACTTTTTAGTGCTAAAATATTTATTTTATAGATATTTTGGTTTTTACCTTATTTTAGTGAGTTTATTTTAAAATGTTTGAAAACTACAAATATAGAGTCAAGTTTAAGCTAAGTTTTATTTTCAATTTTTTTTCAAAAAGAAAAGAGAATTTTCAAAAAATATGTCTTAAATTAGAGTTTTATGAATAGGTTAGTGTTTCTTAAGTATATTTTTCTTAGACTAGCTATTTGATTTTCTTATATTTTTAATAATTTAAAATAGTTAGGTAATATTTTATTATTATAATTTTAATTATGTTTAATTAAAAGAAATTAATCTAAAACTACCCAAACAATTTATCCTAAATTCCCTCTAACCTACTCAACACTCCCACTACCCCACGTTACTCTCCTCTCAACAACCTACATACTCTCAACACCTACATATACACATTCATGAGAAGAGATGCTACACACAACAAACCCACAAAGATAAACATACATGAGAGATATTTTGAATGTATTTCCATGTTGTTTGTCAAATGACTGTGTAACCGGCTCCATTTATTTGTCCATAAATATTTCGAATGTATTTCCATGTTGTTTGTTCGTTTGGTCTAAGCTCTAATGTCTCAAGTAGTTAGGCCACATACTCTATAATTCGAATTTCAATTGGCCAAAAGTCGTGTTTATTTTAAACCGCTTGACATAAAGAGAGAAGGAACAAAAGTAGTAAGGGAATAAGATGAGTTGCATATTAATACAAAATTTGTAGTAAAACAAAGATTGGAAGAATGAGTAAAAACCTAAAATTTAGTAGATGCGAATGAATGTCTCTAACATTAGGCGAGTATAATCCTTGTAAAGAATAATAATAAAAAATGGGTTTTAATGAAGAATGTGGTTCCACATTTTTTTGAAACACTTAAAGAAGATTCAAGGATGATGTGATCAAGGTTTGACGGAAGAACTTTATAAGTTCCCAAAAACTGAAGATACAGATCAAGAAATTGAATTTCAATTATTTGTGGTCATATCAATTAATTCTTCTTTAGTGTAAACTAAAATTTGTAGTCTAAGAATATTAAGGTGATGCAGTTGACAGAAGAAAGTAGTAATGTTTCTAAGCAATTATCTGTCAAATAAATCAAGAATGCAGTTATGCATCCGATTTGAGATTAATAAATTTCAACAATAAAAATACGAGCAAACTAGGTTCTATAGAAACAAGTTATGCAAAAGTAGTTTAAAGTAAGTATAAGTTGATAAAAGAGACTGTGGTAGAACCACAAGACTCGAGGGATGCCTAATACTTTCTCCTCGGCCAACAAAATTCCTTACCCGAATTTTTAGTTCACAAACCAAAATAAAGAGTCATTTCCTTTCGATTAGAGATTACAAAAAAGGTGACTAGGAATACCAAACTCAATTCCAAGTGGTGACTGAAAAATAAAATAATCCCTTTCGCAATATTATCACTCAAAATAGAAGAACCCTTCCACTTTGGGAAAAAGGGGTGTGACTAATATTACGTCAAGACCCATGGGGACTCACAAGGTCCATGCATCCGTCAGATCCATTTCCCTTTGGCATATCTCATTTGTCGGAACCATTTTCCTTTGGCATAACTCATTCACCAAAACCATTTCCCTTCAGCATAAGCATCAATCAGCAGAATCATTTCCCTTTGGCATAAATATCAACTCTAATCTAATCATAGTTTTTCAGTTACAATGCAAATAAGCATATTCACATGAATAATGAGTAGATGATAAATTCTATATCAATACTCAATCCACACTCACACAATCATAGAACATCATCAAAATGAGTCAAATATAACCTTTCAAACCATTCATGAAACGTCATACATTATTATATCAACAAATTCCTTTTTACCCCATAATGTCATAATTAGAATTCAATCAACGTTTAAAAATGAACAAGGATTATTAACCTATTCACCAAATCTCATTACTCCAAATCACACAATAAGGCATACAAGGATCAATACACTTAACGAAGGGTAAAAGAGTTCCACTTGCCTTAGATGAGAGTGAAATCAACTCTATACTTGAGCATTCCCTTTTCTTGAGCCAACACTTAGGAAAGAGGCTCAGAATTCAACATGATTCACTTGCTCAGCCAAATGACCAATCGGAACCTGAGAAACCTCCGGCTCCATATTCTCACCCGCATTCCTTTTCACATTAACTCTTCAAGGGTCATACCCTGAAAAACATTAGACAAGATTTTGGGAGAAGGATCTTTATAGAAATAGACTCTATGGCACAACTTTAGAGTAGTGAAAGAAGTGAAGTTTTCTTAACGCATTGTAGCTCCTATTCATAAATGTGGCACACTTCACACTCATGAGCAAGACTCTACTCAATGCGGCTTGTCAGATATCCTAGGACTTTTTCCCTTGTGCTTTGAATACCATGTTTTTTACGACCCAAAGTACATCCTAGATGTGACATGACATATAAGACTCCGAGAGACCTTACACAAGCCACTTCACATACATATACACATTGTAAAAGACAATGATAGAAAATCTCATATAAATAAAATAGTTTAACAAACGGGTTGAAGTCTACTCAAAATCTTAACAAGACAATCTAATAAATCAAAGAAGTGGTCGAAACGTAACCCATGACCCATATACAACATATGAAAACTAAATACATATGAAAACAAAGTAAATATGAGATGGTCCTCGGAACATGACGACTCACCACATCTTCAACCTCAAATGATAAACTAGTCATGAATGGGAGGAGGGAAGCGTCACACCCTACATTGATAAACAATGTAGACACAAGTATGAATTACTTTGGAATATACTAACTATGAGGGATATGCATAAAACATAAACCATGATCATAAGAGGACATAAGGGGAAAACATTATATGCAAGAAAAAGCTAAAGGATAGTAAAATCATTTGTCACGACCCGAGCCTACACTTTGGACGTAGATGGTACTCGATAACCATTACTGGTCCCCAAGTAAACCCTCATCCTGGCTGAATACAAGCAAAAGACTAACTCAAGTAGATTTAAGATTTAAAATAGACTTTAAATTCAAAAGTCTCAAAACTTCTCAAACTCAAACTATCTCAAAATAGTAAACTCAAAATTGTCTGAAAATACTCTGAAAACAATAATAATTTGCCAAAATAGTTCAAAGGAAATAATGAAAGAAATTTAACACTAACAATCTATGAAGCTTGTATAGTTAAACATGGATGTTGGGACAAGACCCACGACACCTTAAAACTACTAAAATGAAAGGCAAGAGTGGAGTCCTCTGTAATGCAAGGAAGGCTCATCAAAGGTAACAAGAAGTGAAACATCATCTCAACGGAGCACCTGTTGATGATCTTCAATACCTATCTCTACATCCTGAAAAAATGCATGTCGAATGATATCAGTACATTGAATGTATGAGTATGTTATATAGGTGAGGAAAATAAATAACTAAACTGAAGAAGCTGAAGCAAGATAATCAACTGAATGAATATAAAGAAATAAAGGAGTGAAATCATTTAAACTTTACAAATACATACTCATCTCTGAACTCAACATATTAAGTTAAATGATGAAAATACACTTTTAGCTCTACTTGGGAGAATCTCTAACCGACAACCATTACTGTGAACAACGTGATGATGCAACGTCTCTTCTACGGTTCCAGAACTATCTGATACCTTGCAAGGATATAGAACTTCTGAACTAAGTGGATCCACTAATGATCTGCTCAAAATCAATAAGGAGTCATCTAAAAAGTATGATCCTTTACCCATGTTGGCTTCATGCTTTATTGTAACACCCTATATTCAAAAAGGACCAAATAATAGCTTTTCAGATTTTCCAGGTTCCATCCACGAGGGGCCAACCACGGCCCGTGGTGTGGGCCACAGACCGTAGGTTGGTCCGTCAGAAATTGTCCAGGCCATGTGATTTTTCCGAGATTTGGACTTATTTAGGGATTTGTTTACATAGATTTAGTGTCCTCAAATGCTAAATTTATGCCACGAACTGATGAAAATTCCTTGAATTTCAGTTATATGGGTCGAGGAACAAATCTAGGATATTAATAGGCAAAAAGGACAACACAAGCTAAAAAAGAGAGAGAGTAAAAAAACATGACGATCGCCAAGAAAACTCGGTAGATCACCGACTCACTCTTGGTTCGCCTAATGTTACAGAACATTGAGCCTAAAATGGGAAGAAATTAGGTGAAGTGCAATCCCTATCGGCGACTCACCGACTGCATCAGCGAAGGATGACCATGTCGCCAAAAGTATTGAGTGAAGCCAAATTGAACTCAAATTGGCAAGCTAAAAGATCAAAAGGCGCATCATAGAAATGATTGGCGATCTTGATTTAGATCACCTAAAATTACAGTTCTTGAACGATAAAAATTGAGAAGAAAGAAGGCGAGATGGAAGGATGATCGATGAGTCACCGACTGGTCGGCAAAGCCCGACTTTCCTCGTTGATAGGCCCCAAAAAGCCACCCCTCAGTTGTGTATAAATTGATTTTTGGAAGTCAAAGAAATCATTGAGAAAATGTGAGGAACAAAACATAAAGACCAAAAACACTGCTATTGTTGATTTCAAGAAATTTTAGCAAGGTTTTTCAATTGGGTTTTGTAATAGAGAAGATATTATTCTCTTTTAAGTTTCAAATTTCATTTACCCAGCTATAGAAAATGTGGAAGGTATCGAATTTCGCCTTTTTACTATGATTGGCTAAAACCCCAACCTTGGGGGTTTGACAATGTGACCAATTGTTGCGTTTGACTTAATGCGTGTTCTATTAATTAGTGAATTTTTTATGTTAATTTGAAGTGGGTCTGAGTTATTACTGTTGTTTAACTCTGATATTGTTTGTTTAGTGTAATATACTTCAGAGCTTTATGCTTACTCGAGAGAGAAGTATAGAGCTAAGGTAGTAATTTGGCATCCATAACTAGTGGGTCATGATGGTTTCAACTTGGGAAAGTGAATTTGAGATTCAGCCTTTGTATCTAGCTCGAAAGAGTATTTTGATGAGATTGTAGGCTGGTCTTCTTATGGATAGCGTTGAGGTTCGAGAAAACTCAGTGGAAATAAGGTAATTTTTCGAGAGAAAAGTGCCTTACCTATAATCCATTCAATCCATGACGAAATAACATTGTTGGTAATGATGTACACCCGTTGAGTTGAACTCTGCAGTTGGTTACTCAATCCCCCAAGCGTTATCTCTTTATTTGATTGTTCCTCGTTAATTGTTGAAGTGGTTTTGTAGTTGAAAATCTACTTACTCAGAATAGTGATTGCATCTTTGCACTTGATTCATAATTTCCTAAAATGTTTATTCCTTCAGGTGCAAGGGTCACCGTTATAACTTCATAGTGCAACTCGAGATAGAACTACTCTCTATGGGATCAACCCCAACTCATTTAGTTGGGTTTTATACTGATTTACGATCGTTGAACACCTAGAATTGGATGAGGTGTGCTTGAAACGTTGAATCAAAATGGCCCCACTGCTGGAGAGTAGTGTTGTTTAGAGTTCCTTTATCAAAGGTAAATGTGTGAATTTGTTGGCTGTAGTTGAATCGATTTAGGTTGTATTGTGTTCGTGTTCATTGGGCTGAATAGAAGTAAGAATGGGTGACGCAGAGATGAATGGTAGCCAAGAAGGTCACCGAGATGGTATCGATGATATTAATAGTGTGTACAACCCAACCTAATCGACTGAAATAGGTGCAATTTGCCTACCATCAACTAATGAGAATGAGATATTTAAGGTCACGAGCACAACTCTTCATCTCCTCCAAATGAAGGGACTTTATTGAGGGTTGATTCATGAAGACCCACATGAGAATGTGAGGAATTTTATAGATGTTTGTAGCCCATTTTCATTCAAGAATGTGTCATAAGAGTCCATTCGGCTAAGGTTATTTCCACTATATATGACGGGGGAGGCTTGCCAATGGTTGGCTGAGTTACCAAAGAATTCTATCACATCGTGGGATGATCTCACCATGACATTCAATACTAGGTTCTTTCCTCCATCGAGGATTATGAAATTCAGAGATAACTTTCAAGGTTTTAAGCGATTGGAGGGTGAACCAATCCATGAGACGTGGTTGAGGTTTAAGAAACTCATACTTCAAAGCCAAACTCACGGGCTACCAAACGATTTGCTACTCCAATATTTTTAACGGAGTCTTTATTCAGTAAATAAAGGAGTGGCTGATCAATTGGTTCGAGGGGGAATAATGTTGCAATCATTTGAGGTGGCTTCAATTCTTCTTGATGACATGGCCTAAAAAAATCAAGCTTGGTACACTCAAGAATATCAAGTTTCGCCTTTTTGTTTTAGAATGACTCAAGAGCAAGTTGATAAGGAAAGAGAAATGGATGAGAATATCAAGAAGATGTTAGCGCAAATGGAGCTACTACAAGAGCATGTGTTAGAGAATGTGAAAAAGCCCAAGGGAACAAGTGGAGTGTTTACAGTTGAATAGGGTTCTTCCTCGGGTTATTCAAATCCGGGGGAGAATCAAGGTTAGAATTCCAAGAAATATGAGGAGGGTTTCCACCCGCGCTATCTACAGCTAGGTAGGAATCAAGGTTGGAACTCTCCAAAAGAGGAAGAGCAAAGAAGATACTATCAAGAATGGGCTGAGCAGAGTGATTATTAGAGAAGAGGGGATGATCATGACGAAGATCACACTCAATCGAGTGAGAGCCCAAATTTGAAAGGGAGTGCAAGTAGTCCCCGAGTGAATGATTTGTCGTCACACATCCTTAACAAAATTGAAGGTTCGGATGATTTCTTAAAAGGGATGAAGGCCTATTTTTCGTCATTGAACAATAGAGTGAACTCTCACGCGGATGCAATCAAGCTACTTGAAGGTCAATTGAGTTTACTTTCAGCATAATTGGAACCAAATATGACGAGGGTAAACGGTGATAGAGGCCTAGTTGTGATTACACGTAGTGGAAAGGTAGCGGTAGGTGATGTGACGGGCAATGACGAAGCCCAAGTTCATGAAGAAGACAAAGGTATTGAGGAAGAAGAAATACTCATCCAACAAAGCATTGCCAAAGGATCACAAAAAGATGTGGAAAAAAGTAATCCAATCCCAAAAATGGTGCAACCTCTACCCAAAATACTTCCTCCATTTACACAATGCCTCAAGAAGAAGAACGAGGATGAGAAGTTCAAGAATTTTTTATCCGTGTTGAAGACATTATCGATTAATCTCCCTCTAGTAGAGGAATTGTTGGAGATGCCAGGTTATGCCAAGATTGTGAAGAAGTTAGCCACAAAAAAAAAACTTGGACTTTGAAACGATCGAAGTCTATCATACTTGTAGTGCAATTATGACTAAGGAGATGATAAAAAAGAAAGAAGATCCTGGAGCGTTCACCTTCCCTTGCACCATCGACATTCTCCAATTTGCCAAGGCCCTATGTGATTTAGGAGTAAGCATCAACTTAATGCCATACGCAATCTATAAACAACTTGGGTTGGGTGAACCGAAATCCACAACAATGAGACTCTTGATGGCAGACCAATCAATTAAACACCCTGTGCGGATACTATATGAAATCTTTGTAATGGTTGACTGATTCATTTTTCCGGTTGATTTTGTCATTCTCAATTGCGAGATCGATGCTGAAATTTCCATCATTTTGGGAAGACCATTCTTGGCAACCAGGAGAGCGTTGATGGATGTTGAAAGCGGAGAACTGAAGTTACGGGTGAACGAAGATGAAGTAACCTTTAATGTTAGTAAGTCAATGAATCACCCAAGTGATATTCACGTGGTCTCTACTATTGATGTTATTGATGAGGCGGTGGCAAGTGTGAGCCATTTGATGTGTATGAGTGAATCACTTGAGGTCGTGCTTGCTAACTATGATGAGTTCGAAGTTCAAGGCAACGAAGAGGTAGTAGCTTCTCTTTTGTGCATGGGGGAATATTCAAAGACTCCATTGAAGTTGGACATTGATTTAAAAAATTGAGAAAGCCCTCCCGCAAAGCCATCAACGGAGGAACCACCGAAGCTTGAGTTGAAAGTGCTTCCTTCCCATCTCTGATATGCTTTCTTGGGGTAAAATAGCACCTTACCTTTAATCATTGCAGTTGATTTGCTTGAATGGCAAGTAAAATTGCTTCTTGAGGTGTTGAGAAAACATATCAAAGCTATAGGTGGGACTATTGCTGACATAGTGGGCATTTCTCCTGGCATTTGCAGTCACAAAATTTAGCTTGATAGTGAATGTAAACCAAGTGTTGAACATCATCGGAGATTGAACCCACCGATGCAAAGGGTAGTAGAGAAGGAGATAATAAAGTGGTTGGATGCAGGTGTGATCAACCTATTGCGGATAGCAAGTGGATAAGTCGGTACAATATGTACCGAAAAAAGGAGGCATCACAGTAGTCCAAAATTAAAATGGGAGCTTGTGTCTATGGGATCGGTAACCAGATGGCGAGTATGCATGGATTACCGGAAGTTAAACTCGTGGACCGACAAATATCACTTTCCCACTTTCATGGATTAAATTATTGATCGACTTTTAGTAAGAGGATGGTATTGCTTTTTGGATGGGTACTCCGGTTATAATCAAATCTCCATTGCTCCGAAAAACCAAGAGAAAACCACCTTCACTTGCCCATATAGATCTTTTGCTTTCAAGTGGTTGTTGTTTGGGTTACGTAATGCTCCGGCAACGTTTCAACGTTGCATGCTATCTATTTTCACTGACATGGTGGAAGATTTAATGGAAGTCTTCATGGATGACTTCTTGGTTGTGGGTGATACTTTTGAAGCATGTTTAGCGCACTTGGGACAAATTCTTCAAAGATGTGTGGAGACAAATTTGGTCTTAAATTAGGAAAATTCCACTTCATGGTTAGGGAAGGTATAGTTCTTGGTCACAAAGTGTCACAAAAGGATTGGAGGTCGATAAAGCAAAGATTGAAGTGATTGAGAAGTTACCACCATCAATTTAGGTGAAGGGTATTCGTAGTTTCTTGGGGCATGCTGGTTTTTACCAGAGGTCCATCAAAGAATTATAAAAAATTGTACACCCTCTATGCAAACTTTTGGAGAAGGAGGTGAAATTCAACTTTGATGATGCGTTGATTGAAAAACACTACAAAGACACTTCATCCAATTCTAAGCGTCAACGATCATTAATCAGTATATAACCCAATTAAATGAGTTGGGGTCAAATCCCACAGGGAGCGGTACGTGTTTAAGATTCAATAGTAAAGTGTGAGCATGGTCAAATTAGTTATAGGAATAGACAAATCGAATAAAAGCATAATTCAAAATAGGGGGTGACATGAATGTCAAATAAGGGAGTTTTGGTTTTAATTATCAACTACAACAACAACAAACAATACAAAATAACAATAATGAGACGGGTTCTTGGGATGTGATTTGATTATAGGCTAATATAGACAAATGGGTAATTGCAACTGTTAGTAAATAGCTAGATATTACTGAGTAAGCTAGACTATAGAGGGGGTAAACTTTCTCTCAAACAATTTACTCTGAATCTAGTATATTTCTCTCGAACATCGACAAGCATGCAAAATAAGAACAACCTGCACTTTAGTCCATTCACTCTCTCGAGCTGAATGTGTTGAAAAGGGTTTAGGATTCAGTCTCTCGAGCTAAACCCATGACAACCCAATACCCACAGACCATTAATCAACAATCTTGGTTTTAAAGCCTCTCTCGAGCAAGCCAAGAACACAAAGGTAGAACTGCATTTGCTACTATAATTCTTAAATTAAACCACATTTACTAATTAAACTCACTTCTTAACAACTTTTAAACTAACAATTGGCAATACTCATAAACTAAATCAGCCCGTTATCACATAATCACACCCCAAGAATTGGGGTTTTAGCTAGACATCACAAAAAGATAAAAATCGTTACCAAATTGAGTTTCCATCAACTAGGTAAGATTGATTTCGTCCTTACAATGTTTAAATCGAAAGAATATCAAAGACCCACTTCCAATTTCTCAAAAGTGAAAAACTTCAATTCTTTACAGCTTAGGAAAAACTAGAGAAAACTTGTCTCAATACTCATAGTTATCCAAAACTTAGGACTGGAAATTCAATAATAATCTCCTCTCTCTAAATATTCAAAAATGTATTTATAGTCACCAAAAATATGTTGTGAAGGGATATTTAGAGACGTAAGTCGGTTCGCTAATCCACTCAGTGATCCGCCATTTGGTTAATATTCTCACCCTTCTGCATTGGCTTTCAGCTTCCTCAAGGTCTGTAACTTTGGGCGATCTAGCTCTACATCGCAGAACCACTTGGCGATCCGCCGACTACTCCTTTCTCTCGCCAACTTGGTTTTCTCCTTCAAGGCTTGGCACACTAGAACTTTAGGCGGTCAAATAGCCATTCAGCGACTCAGCAAGTGGACTAGCCGATCACCAGGCTTTCTTTTCTTCACTTTTTTAGCTCGCTTCGTTCCATTATACAAATTAGTGTCCTTGATTGGTTCCTCAATCCATATACCTAAAAATCTAGGGTTTTACATCAATTATTGGCACAAAACAAGCATTTGAGGACACTAAGTCATTGTAAATAAAGTCCTAAATGAGTCCAAATCTTGGACTTATCAACACCCCCAACCTAAACTTTTGCTTGTCCTCAAGTAAAACTCAAGTTCAAAAGTTCAAAAAGGATGTCTCAAACAGTGCTACACAAGACTCAATCATGAATGCACACAAAAAGACTCAACTTACTTATGCAAGGATCAATTGTGCACTCAAAGGTTTAAGTTGTGACTCACCATTACCAATGATTCTCAAGTTCACAATACTTGCTTCAAATGCAAGTTCAAGCTCAAAAAAAGTACTCAAATGCCCTCACACAAAAAATGATTCCAAATTCACACACTATTCTTCACAATTTAAAGCTCCGGAATCACATACAACTCTCAAACTCACAAAGATGAACACAATGCATGATTTCACCCATAGGTTTGCCCTTATTTTCCAATCAATACTCGCTTAAGCTCACTCAAGATAAAAAAAAAAGGTCTTTTCAAGGCCTGTAACGGGGCTGAATGTAAAGGTATGGTCATTTAGGCTCAGTGGCTGCTATCCTCATGAAATGTGGTATGAACTTCACTTTCTACCCTTTTCTTCATCAGTTACACCCATGCTCAAAATTCACCATATTATTCATTTCTCATGGAATATTGGACACCCCATTTCTTTTGCAACTTTCACAACTTTTATTTCTCAACTTTTTCGTTCTTTTTCTTTTTCATCTTCTTTTTCTTTTTCTCTTTCTTTTTGTCTGGAGGGGGTTCCATTTTTTCTCAAAACCACGGATCAAGGGAGATATCTTTGAACTTCTTGATTTACCTTCTCTTTTCACCACACCCCCAACTTAGGCTTTTGGCCTAAGTTGGATATTCAAACTAACCACATTTCATGAGGATTATAGGTGAATGGATAAATAGAGGGTTACAATAGTATCAATTTTCTTCCAATTAAAGGATAAGTCTCAAGGGGTGTTCAAGGAAAGTTCACACACTCACAAGGATGGCCACAAAAGAGGTATAATGTCAAATTGTTTCACTCTTTAAAATTGTTGCCTAAGAGCCTTTCAAATGCTTGCATCACTTAGTCAACTGGAACAACGGGGAAAATTCTAGGTGCCATCACATAAGGTTCACAGTATGCTCATCACACAAGGCATTGTCACCAATATCAAACAAGACTCTACACTTTCGCTAGTGTGCAATGTTCATCACAAGAGACTCATCTGATAACTGCCTAGTCAGAATGAAATTCAAAAAGTTCACACATTGTCTATGCAACTTCATTTGGCCTTATCGTAGCCTCACATACATTGTTGTTCGATTGAGAGTATTATTCAAGTCATCGGTATTGATCAAGACCGACACTCAAATATGCACAAGAACAGCCATAATTAAATACACAAGAGGTGGCAAAAAATTTCAGGAGGGACAAAAACCATTTGTAATTAAAATACGGAGCCACAAGATCAAACATCAACAAAATAGTGCCAAAACAAATTTACAGCACAAAATCCCAATATATAAACAAAAATAATAAACACAAGAAGTAGGAATGGAAACACCTTACCCCACCACAAATAAAACACAATTTGTCCTCAAATGCAATAAAAACAACACAAGTCAATAAAAGGGACAGATAGGGAGGTAAAGAAAGGTCTTGTCTAAACAACCGCTCCATCTATCGGGGCATCAGTGTCTATTGTATCAGCAACAACACTCGCACCACTAGTGCCTGCCATGGATGTATCTGTCAGCGATGGCAGAATCACTGATTGTGCAATCGTCTCCTCCAAATCTGGAAGGTCTCTATAGATGCTCTCATCTCGCACCTCAATCTGCTCCTCATCAATCTCTGCCTCCAACTCATTAGCAACCACATCATCCATCGACACATCTCTGGTGGTGACCGAAGGAATCTCAGAACTGGTCGGGGCATCCACATCATCTGCTACCTCCAATAAAGAAGTGAAGTCAGTGGACTTTAGTCCACGTCCTTCCTCAGATCTGCACCCTCGGCTTTCAAATCCTTCAGCTCATAAGATTCCCCCTATCGACGCTCATAAGTCGCGACTCTTGCCGACAAATCATCAATTGAAGCCCAGAGGGATGTCAATGCAGCAAGAATGACCGTCTCGATCATCCAGGGTACCTCAGCCTCCAACGGGTAGCCCTCACATCCGCAAAATGGGAAAAATGCCCCATCTTAAGGATCATGGCTTGAGTAATCCTGGGGGCTAGGAGGTAGTGGAAGCACCAGGAGTCTAGGAGGAAGTGGAGGTACCTGAAGACCCGGAGGCCGGAGTAGGCAAAGATGCCTCTGCAGGTATAATGTCTATATCCAGGAGATGCATCCACAGGGGTTGCTCTCCTCCTGTCTGCCTCCTCCAGAGTGTACTCGACCTCTATATGTCGGATATAAGTGTAGGATAAAGGAGTGACCTCAATATCACTCATCGTATCACGAGGAACTCCAGCACGCCGACACAGCTTCATAATCAAAACTGAGAATGGAAGTGATGTCTGATGATGTTTTACCCTTATGGCCATCTCCTACTCAATAATCAATCCGAAGTTGAGATGCTTCTTTGCTATGATTGACCCCAAATAGGCTGCTTTTGCATGGCGGAGAATGGATTCATTCTGTGAAGGCATACTCGAGTTGTTGATAAATCCAAACCAGTATCGTGCAGCTATGTTCAAGTCTTTCTTCTCTATCTGGACTCCCATCTCAATCTACCTCGGGGTGGTATCAGCTAAAGGGGCGAGCTAGCCCTTTAGGTCATCTAGGGACTGAGCTGTCGCCAGGCCCTCATATGCATGCTTAAACCCTATGGCTCTCTCAAGGGCAGCATTTCTCTGATTGCTGCAACACCCAACTTCTTTTCCACGAACCATGACCAACTTCACCTATCCGAAGGCACTGACCTTCTTCTTCCCTTGATGAACCAACTCACCGTAAGTAGAATAAGACTAACACACCCAGGTGGGGATACATATTGGCCTTGGAGCCTGGTTAAGATATTGAATCTATGCCACCTGAGTGTGTCCAATATTAGAGGGTACTTTTCCTCTAAGCCCTCTATGGTCAACAAGTTTTCTTCCAGAATCGTCCTCAGTCCCTCGGCTTTTAATCCGTTGAGTAGCCGGGGAGGAGGAACCTGTACTGGTGGCACTGGGCCACAGTCTGTACCGGAGCTGGCACTGTACCTGCTGCAAGAGGGTGGCTACTTTAGCTCTCAATCAGTCAAGATGAGACCTAGCACGGATCTCCGCTCGCCTAGACTGTAATGGGTGGTCATCATCCAGCTAGGAGAATGCATCTTGGGAGTCAACAGATTCTCCCTCGCTGCCGGAGTTGTGCTCCGAAACCTCATTTACAGGCCTGTTGCCCTTGCCCTTGCCCTTGCCTCCGTTTGGAGGCTATGTCCTTCCCTTTTTAGGAGGGTTGGCTCCCCCTTCCTTAATAATTATGCCCCGTGCTCTTTTACAGGGTGGCATGTTGAGGTTTGTTCTAGCCATATCTGCAAAAACATCAAAAATAGTAAGCTTTCTTTCCAGAAAAATTGCAAAACAACAGTTACCGACCGACTGGCTAAACTGATCGGCGAGTCGCCGAATCTCTTGGGTGAGCTAGATCGGGATCGCCGAAAGGATTGGCTCAAAATTTCCTAGAAAACATGGCATTTCAGCGATGGGAGGGGCATTTCGATGAATCAATGACAACATACTATGATCAAGCCTAGCCCGCCGAAAGTTACAGTGTATTTTAAGGGTTAGGGGCACAGAAAGGGAGATCAAGAAAGACTTTCGGCGAGTCACCGAGTGCACTCGGTGAACTCAGGCTTCTCATCGAAAGTGACAGAACCTAAACTCAAATTTAGCATTAAATTAAAGAAGATCAAGGGGGATTTTGTGAACCGCCAAGTGGTTCGATGAGCTCGACCTAGATCGTTAAATTGCCTAACGTGCCTACTATCAACCCTGACTTCCAAATTAAACCCTATAACTCCTGCAAAACAAAATCAAAACACACACTAGTTCAATTAGACTAAGACCCATGCTACCCATGCCCCTGGGATACTCAGACTTCTCCTAGTTTGGCCAAATTTAGACCTTAAGAATGACGTAAACCGCTCCATCATTGCGAAAAGCATATCATTTGGCACAAATGTGGGTTACTCAGACTTCACTCGATTAAACCCAATAACAATAAAACACAACCCAACAAGATTTCAATCAATTTTAAGCACGAAATTTTGGGAAACCAACAATTAGGCAATATAGGCAAGTTTACGAATTCAAAACAGGCAAACAAGCACACATTTACGAGTCAGAGAGTCCCAGCACACATCACAGATAAAAGTAATTGAAAATGAGTAAAATCACTAAATACGAGTTTGGAGTTCAGAAAAACCAACCTTTATTGCCGAATAAATAAATTGAAATGCTAGGCGACAAAGATTTCTGACTCCAAACACAAGATTGACGACTAAGAAGCGTTAAAAACACAAAAATATAATAAAATATAGTGCGGGTGTGAGTTTTGGAAATTAAAAAGTGAGGGAATGTGGAAGAGTTTGAAAGTATAAACCTTTGGATTTTAAAACCATCTAGTTCTCACCCATTTGGCGACATTAGTTTTGCTCGCCGACCGATACGCCGAGTGGGCACTTACCTCGCCAAATTTTACAGGACCTCCAGTTAATGTGGGGGTCCAAATGGATGACAAAGTCATGATCGCCGACCCGTTCGGCGACACGCCGATTTTCTCCAGGGCTCGCCGAGTTTTACAGACTCCAATTTCAAAATTACTTGAGTCCAACGGCGGTCCAAGTCGGGCTCGCCGACCTCTTCGGTGATTCACTGACTGGACATTTTGCTTGCCAATCTGTACTTTTCAAACACATTCCACACTTTAACCTGCACAATCAACACACGATTATTTCAAAAAAAAAAGAAGGCAAATAAAACTTGGGTTGCCTCACAAGCAGCGCCTCAGTTAACGTTGTGGCACGACGCAAGTCCTCACTAAAACCTCATTCTTGGGGTTGGCCATAGTGTCAATAGGCAACCCCACTTGTTGTCTCGGGTTTAAATGAGATAAATCTGACCCATCTAGGTCTCCAATTATTTGATAGAGACGGAGTGAGAAGTAACCGTCTGGCTAAGGGTTGACACATTTTCCTTCATTTCTTTCAAAATTTTATCAGACCCCTCAACCTCGTTGAGAATACGAGATAACATATCCTCAGACCGGCCACCCTCGATATCCTTTGGCTTTTGACGCTCGAGGGGAGGAATGTACATGTCCTTCTCCCCATCCCTTTCCTTCCAAGTGGGGTTACGATCCATCCACTCTCTATCACGATCTTTCCAGCCTTCATCCCGGTTCCAACCTTGGTTACCACCCTGCTTCGGGTAGTTTGAACGATAACCACCTCATTGGTTGGTTAGGAAGTTCACCCCTTCGTTGTACAATGCTTCAAACTTGGCCTCATGAGGATTAACATACTCAATACCCATATCATTGACACTCCTAGCACCCGCTCCCATGATATTTTTGGACAAAATGTCAAGTTTGGTCATGATCTTTGCTATGTTTTGGTCCCTCTCCTGATCTTTCTCAAGCTGCTCCTTCGTCAATTTAAACGTGAGAGGGGAGTCCTGATCCTCACGGGTGTACCATGCCCGATTAATTGTTGTCATACCATCCAAAAGTTGGGCTGCTATAATGTAAGGTTGTTGCATCAAACCTCCTGGCGATAGTTGGTCAGCTACTCCCTTGTTAACCGAATCCAGGTTTCGATAAAAGTATTGCAGCAAAACATTGTCGAGCAACCATGAGTTGGGCATTGCAGCACCAACTTCTTGAATCTTAGCCAAGTTTCATGAATGGGCTCACCCTCCAAACGCTTGAAGTTTTGGATGTTGTCCCAAAGTGTCATCATCTTCGAAGGAGGAAAAAATCGCACTTGAAATGCGGTGACAAGCTTTTCCCACGAAGTGATTGAGTCTCGTGGCAATTCAGCCAGCCACTACATGCTTCTCCCATTAAAGAAAATGGGAACAACCTCGACCAGACCGTCTCTTGGGATATGTTTTTGAAGGAGAACGGACAGCAAACATCAACAAAGTTTTTGATATGCTTATGGGGATCCTCATGAGCCAACCCACCAAACAACCCTTTCAACTACAAGAGCTGCAACATGGTACTTGTAATATGGATCACAACGTTCCCTTCAACCAGAGGCAAGCGAATGGCACCAATTTCTAAGTGTCAATGATTGTTAATCACTATATAACCCAACTAAATGAGTTGGGGTCGAATCCCACAGGGAGTGGTACATGTGTAAGATTCAATAGTAAAGTGTGAGCATGGTCAAATCAGTCATAGGAATAAACATTATCGAATCAAAACATAATTCAAATCAAGGGGTGACACGAATGTCAAATAAGGGGGTTTTGGTTTTAATTATCAACTACAACAATAGCAAAACAATACGAAATAACAATAATGAGATGGGTTCTTGGGATGTGATTCGATTATAGGCTAATATAGACAAATGGGTAATTGGAACTGTTAGGAAATAGCTAGATACTAGTGAGTAAGCTAGACTATAGAGGGGGTAAACTTTCTCTCAAACAATTTACCCCGAAGCAAGTCGATTTATCTCAAACAACAACAAGCATGCAAAATAAGAACAACCTACCTTTTAGTACATTCACTCTCTCGAGCTGAATGTGTGGAAGAGGGTTTAGGATTCACTCTGTCGAGCTGAACCCATGACAACCCAATACCCATAGACCATCAATTAACAATCTTTGTTTTAAAACCTCTCTCTTGAGCAAGCCTTTATAAAGGTAGAACTGCATTCGCAACTACAATTCTTAAATTAAACCACAATTACTGATTAAACTCACTTCTAAATAGCATTAAAACTAACAATTAGCAATACCCATAAACTAAATCATCCCATAATCACATAATCACACCCAAAGAATTGGGGTTTTAGCTAGACATCATAAAAAGATAAAAATCGTTACCAAAATGAGTTTCCATCAACTGGGTAAGATTGATTTCGTCCTTACAATGTTTCAATTCGAAGAGTCTCAAAGAAGCACCTCCAATTTCTCAAAAGTGAAAAACTTCAATTCTTCAAAGCTTAGGAAAAACTAGAGAAAACTTGTGTCAATACTAAGAGTTCAATATCCAAAACTTAGGACTGAAAATTCACTAATAATCTCCTCTCTCTCTCTAAATGTTCAAAAATGTATTTATAGTCACCAAAAATATGCTGCGAAAGGCCATTCGGCGCAGTAAGTCGGGCTCGCCGATCCACTCGGTGATCCGCCCTTTGGTAAATATTCTCGCCTTCTGCCTTGGCGTTCAGCTTCCTCAAGGTCTGTAACTTTGGGCGATCCAGCTCTGCGTCGTGGAACCACTCGACGATCTGCCGACTACTATTTTCTCTTGCCAACTTGGTTTTCTCCTTCAAAGCTAGGCACACTGGAACTTTAGGCGGTCAAATAGCCATTCGGTGACTCGCCATGTGGACTAGGAGATCACCAGGCTTTCTTTTCTTCACTTTTTAAACTCGCTTCATTCCATTTTGCAAATTAGTGCCCTTGCTTTCGTTGCTGAATCCATATACCTGGAAATCAAGGGTTTTACATCAGTTATTGGCACAAAACAAGCATTTGAGGACACTAAATCACTGTAAATAAATCCCAAATGAGTCCAAATCTCAGACTCATCATGCATGCATGGTGGCCTTCAAGTGTTTGAAATAAAAATTGCTCTCTACCCCGGTTATCGTTAGTATCGATTGGTCAGAACCCTTCGAAGTGATGTGTGATGCAAGTGGCACGACATGAGGTGTCATGTTGGGGCAAGAACGCAACAAACTATTTCAGCCCATTTCTTATGCAAGCAAAATCTAAACGGTGCTCAACGCAATTACACAGTTATACAACAAGAAGCTTTTGAGAAATTCCTAGCATACTTTCTAGGCACTAAACTGGTGGTTCACACTAATTATGATGCCCTATGTTATTTGATGGCAAAGAAGGATGCCAAGACAAGGTGGATAAGGTGGGTGCTATTGTTGCAAGAGTTTGACTTTGAAGTCAAGGATAGAAGAGGTTGTGAAAATCAGGTGGTTGACCTAAATGATGCCTTTCCCGATTAACAGGTATTCACATTGACTCTACAACCAACTCCTTGGTATACTGATTTTGCTAATTCTGTGGTGTGTGGATTAGTGCCGGAAGAACTGAACTTCTATCAACAATATAGGTTCTTATTCGACGTCAAGAAGTACTTTTGGGATGAACCATATTTATTCAGAGAGTGTGCAGACCATATCATTAGGAGCTGTGTGCTAGAGGAAGAAGTCAACGAAATTCTCCATGTTTGTCATGCTTCACCAATTAGGGGTCATCATGGTGGGGTGCGTACAACTGCTAAAGTTCTTCAAAGTGGTTACTATTGGCCATCCCTTTAGAAAGATGCTCATGAGTTTGTTAAGAAGTGAACTCTATGTCAGAAACAAAATGGAGTGTCTAAAAAACATAAGTTGCCTCTCAAGACTATTTTAGAGGTTCAGTGATTTGATGTTTGGGGAATAGATTTCATAGGTCCATTTGTGAGCTTGTTTGGTAATAAGTACATTTTGGTGGTAGTAGATTATGTTTCTAAATAGGTGAAGGTTGTCACACTACCATATAATGAAGGCAGAAATATTGTTCAATTACTAAAACGCAACATCTTTGCTAGATTTGATACTCCTCGGGCTATTATTAGTGATGGGGGATCCCATTTTTGCAACAAGTTTTTTTATCCGCATTGAGCAAATATGGAGTGAAACATAAAGTAGCAACTCCGTATTATCCCCAAACAAGTGGTCAAGTTGAAGTGTCGAATCGGGAGATAAAAAGTATGTCGTCCAAGATAGTAAATGCAAATAGGACTTATTGGTCTCGAAAGCTTGATGATGCTCAATGGGCATATCACACCACCTACAAGACACCAATTAGTATGTATCCATATCAGCTAGTCTTCGGAAAATATTGTCATTTACTGGTTGAATTAGAACACAAAGCATTATGGGCATTCAAGGCTCTAAATCTAGACTGGGCAAAGACTTCAAAAGAAAGTGTACATCAGCTAAATGAATTGGACGAATTCAGGTTCAAGGCTTATGAAAGTTCAGTTCTCTACAAAGAAAATATGAAGAAGTGGCATGATTCTAGAATCCTTAAGAGAGAGTTTCGAGTTGGATATTGGGTGTTACTATATAATTCTCCACTCAAACTTTTTCTGGGAAAGCTCAAATGCAAATGATCAGGTCCATTTAGAGTGACACGGGTGTTCACAAATGGTACATTAAAGTCGAAGGTAAAGAAGGCCCTGCATTCAAGGTGAATGGGCAACTCTTGAAGTTGTACTTTGGAGAATGCTAGGAGATTTCTATTATTGAAGTGGTGTATCTGGAAGATGCTTGAGAGAATTTCCACGTCGTGCTATGACATTAAATAAAGCGTTTCTTAGGAGGCAACCTAGGTGTTAATATTTCAAATAATGTGCTTTGACTGTGGAGGTGTAAGCAATTGTGCGAGGTGAGTATCCCATTGGTGGATCGCCGAATCTATTTGACGAGCCTGACATAGATCGCCTTCTTGATGTTGAAAATGGGGCTGAGATACTAGATCATTAGGCGGGGGACCTTCATCACTCAGGGACACGCAGAAGTGATTGGGTGGACAGACTTTTACCGTCCTTCTGTATTAGCTCTGATATCCCGGCCCATTAGATCTTTCTGGGACGTCCTTCTCCATTATACAATGTACCGACCTATTCGGTTAATTCCTTCTTGTCTGCCTTTTTTCCCCTTCATGAATGGGTTGCACACTGAAAATATCGGCGATCTCCAGACCATTAGGTGAATCGCCAAGCAATTTGGTGACTATGAAAAGTTTTCGCCAAATGGGCACCTAGTGAAGATTTCTTTTCACCCTACACTGCGTGTTTATGTGCCCGTAGTTTATCTTTATTTTTCATTTTTGCTATTGTTTGTTCTCTACTCACATTGGGGACAATGTTGGATGCTTTTGGTGGGGGTAGGTGTTTGGTCATTGAGTCATTTGCTCGTTCAAAAAAGTTATTTTAGTGTCAGTTATGATCAATATCGGTGATTTGAATAGTGATCTTACGGCTAAGATGAGACCAAATGAAGTTGCATAGACAATGTGTGAACTTTTTGCATCTTGTTGTTATTGAATAGTCTCTTCTGATGAACATTGCACATTAGCAAAAGTGTGGAGTCTCATTTGATGTCGGTGTCAATGCCTTTTGTGATGAGCTTACTTTGAACCTTGTGTGATGACACCTAGAATTTGCCTCATTGGTCCGGTTGACTAACTGATGCAAGCTCTTGAAATGATCTTAGGAAAAAAATTTGAAGAGTGAAACAATTTGACAATATACCTCTTTTGTCTCCAACCTTGTGAGATTTGTGAACCTTGCTTGAATCCCCTTTGAACCTTATCCTTTTCTTGGAAGAAACTTGAGAAATTGAGACACCTCTTTATCCATTCACCCATAATCCTCATGAAGTGTGGTTTGTGTGAATAACCAACTTAAGCCAAAAGCCTAAGTTGGGATGTGATGAAAAGAGAAGGTAAATCAAGAATGTGGAAGTTCCACCTTCTAGCAATGGACTTGAAAAAGATGGAACCCCTCCATATATATATAAAAAAAGAAGAAGAAGAAAACAAAACAAAAATAATGAAAAAATTGTGATATAAAGTTGTGAAAGTTGCAAATGAAATTGGGTGTCCGACATTCCATTGGAAGTTGAACAATGGGGTGAATTTTGAGCATGATTCAAATGTTGAAGAAAAGGAAGAAAGTGATGTTCAGAACACATTTCATGAGGATAGCTGCCACTGAGCCTAAATGACCATACCTTTACACTCAGCCCCGTTAGAAGCCTTGAAAGACTTTTGTGATCTTGAGTGAGTTGGAACAAGTGTTGATTGGAATATAAGGGCAAACCTATAGGTGAAGTCATGTGTGTGTTCATCTTTGTTAGTGTGAGATTTGTATGTGATTCTGGATCTATAAATCGTTGAAGAATATTGTGTAAATATGGAATCATATATGTTGTGAGGGCATTTGAGTACCTTTGTTGAGCTCGAACTTGCATTTGAAGCAAGTATTGTGAACTTGAGCATCTTTGATAATGATTAGTCACAACTTGAATCTTTGAGTGCACAATTGATCGTTGCAAGAATTAGTTGAGTCTTGTTATGTGCATTCATGACTGAGTCCTTTGTAGCACTGTTTGATACACCCTTTTGGAACTGCTGAACTTGAGTGTTACTTGAGGACAAGCAAAAGTTTAGGTTGGGAGTGTTGATGAGTCTGAGATTTGGACTCATTTAGGGCGTTGTTTGCATAGGTTTAGTGTCCTCAAATGCTAAATTTATGCCACGAACTGATGGAAAATCCTTGAATTTCAGTTATATGGGTCGAGAAATAAAGCTAGGATATTAATAGGCAAAAAGGGCAACACAAGCTGAAAAAGAGAGAGATAAACAAGCCTGACGATGGCCAAGAGAACTCGGCGGATCGCCGAGTCACTCCTGGTTTGCCTAAAGTTGCAGAACATTGAGCCTGTAATGGGAATAAATTAGGCGAAGTCCATTCCCTATCGGCATCTCGCTGACTACATCGGCGAAGGATGACCATGTCGCCAAAAGTATTGAGTGAAGCCAAGTTGAACTCCAATTGGTGAGCTAAAAGATCAAAAGGCCTCCGTGGAAATGATCGACGATCTCAATTTAGATCGCCTAATGTTGCAGTGCTTGAACGATAAAAAGTGAGAAGAAGTCGTCGACTTTCCTCATTGATAGGCCCCAAAATGCCACACCTCAGTTATGTATAAATTGATTTTTGGAAGAGAGAGAAAGCATTAAGAAATTGCGAGGAACAAAAGATAGAGACCAAAAACACTGCTATTATTGATTTCAACAAATTTTTGCAAAGTTTTTCAATTGTGTTTTTTAATAGAGAAGATATTATTCACTTTTAACTTTCGAATTTCATTTACCCAACCATGGAAAATGCAGCAGGTATCAAATTTCATCTTTTTACTCTGATTGGCTAAAACCCCAACCTTGTCGATTTGACAATGTGACCAATTGTTGCATTTGACTTAATGGGTGTTATTAATTAGTGAATTTTTTTTGTTAATTTGAAGTGAGTCTGAGTTATTACTGTGGGTTAACTCTGATATTGCATGTTTAGTGTAATATAATTCAGAGCTTTATGCTTGCTCGAGAGAGAAGTATAGAGCTAAGGTAGTAATTTGGCATCCATAGCTAGTGGGTCATGATGGTTTCAGCTTGAGAAAGTGAAACTTGAGATTCAACCTTTGTATCTAGCTCGAAAGAGTAGATTTGATGAGATTGTGTGCTGGTCTTCTTATGGATAGCGTTGAGGTTTGAGAGAACTCAGTGGAAATAAGGTAATTGTTCAAGAAAAAAGTGCCTTACCTATAATCCATTCTACCCATGACGAATTAACATTGTTGGTAATGATGTACACCCGTTGAGTTGAACTCTGCAGTTGGTTAGTCAATCCCCCAAGCGTTGTCTCTTTATTTGATTGTTCCTTGTTAGTTGTTGAAATGGTTTTGTAGTTGAAGGTCAACTTACTCGGAATAGTGATTGCATCTTTGAACTTGATTCACAATTTCCTAAAACGTTTACTCCTTCAGCTGCAAGGGTCACTGTTATAAATTCATAGTCGAACTAGAGATAGAACTACTCTCTGTGGGATCGACTCCAACTGATTTGTTTAGGTTTTATACTGATTTATGATCGTTGAACACCTAATATTAGATGAGGTGTGCTTGAAACGTTAAATCACCATGGACCACGGTGGGAGCTATGAACCATAGGTGGGACCACGCCGCATGGTCCTAAGGTTTGTGGATTGGCCAAAAGTCTCTGACCACACTCCACGGTCCACCACAACGGACCGTAGGTCAGGCGACGGTCCATCGACTAGGTTCGTGGTTGGTAGGTCGGTGGACTGTAGTCAGTTATATTTTCAAGGGAAGTTGGGTCTTCTCCTTATTATTTAATTCCTATACTATGTCGTTTTGACTATATTTAGAACCCCTATATAAGCTTTGTTAACCCCCAAATCAACCCATTTAATTCATTCTTCCAATATCACAAAAGAAAACCAAATTCCTCTCAATATATTCTCTCTCTAGAAACTTAAAGAAGAAGAAAGATTCACCTAGGGTTTCAAGCTAAGGCTCCAATTCCTCCATTGAGGACTAGCAATTGGACTCAAAGTGTGATAGTTTTCATCCATGGATTCCTTCCATTCATGGAGTTCCCAAATTCCTCAACTTCAAAGATTATTATTCCCAAATTGAGTTAGGATTTTCTTCAATTATTATGGGTTCTCTAAATTGTTGATTTAAATGATTGAATTATGATCTCTTATGCATGAATTGATGAATTACAATGATTTTATGATTATTACCCATATGAACCCACGTAATCCTCCATGTTTTCAAGGTATGAATCATATGATGTGGAATTTTGATCTTCAAGGAAGAGTTTTATGAAATTAAGCATGTATTGCAAGCTTTACATGTATTTTACAATGAAATCCATATCTAACCCATGTTTTCTAAGAGTTTATGATTGAAAGTGTATTTTGACCTCCAGAGGTAAATTATGGACTTATGCATTGTTTATGAAATCTATGCAAATGTTTTAAGGGTACTTTGAGAGTAAACTGCCAATGATGATGTTGTGTTGTGAAAGAATATTCTCACTAAAACATATACTAGCATGATGTGAAAGGTTTTCTCACATAGAAAGGATTCTTAGGTTGAAAGGCTTTCTGACCTAATTGAATCAAAGACAATGAACTATCTTAATGAAAATAGCTTGAATTGGTTGTCCAAGGGCACCTCTTCATGAGTAATGAAGTCAAGTAAGAAATGACTATTTCGTTGGAATTTATGCTTAGCACCGAGTGGATATTGATAGTGATATGGAAACTCTCCCATAGTAGAGGCTGGGTTTCCAAAGTAATCTCATGATATGGAAGCTCACCCATAGAAGAGGTCGGGTTTCTAGTATCAATCTACTTTTCTCATAACTATGTGCCCACATAGGTTGATTAGTTAGTGGATCCACTTTAGCTAGAAGTTCAAGGTTCTACCTTCGGCAAGTAGGACACCTCTTTTCGATGTGGGGTACACACCGGATTCCATGTTATAGCTCACATGGTCTCAATGTTGGTTAAGGCTAATTTCCCCACAAGTAATAATGAACTAAGGTTACTTCAATAAGTATAGCATATGAGTTCAATGCTTTTAAAGAAGAAGTTAGATTGCATTGACCATGATTTATGACTTATATTTTATAAATCTTTCATATCATGTTTTAGTTTGGTCAATTGCATGTCCTGAAATGAAATGCCCTTTTTAGCATGATTTCAATGTTTTATGCTTGGATATCATATTGGTACATTGTTTTGTAGTAACGCATACTCTTGCCTATAATTTTCCCAAATGTAGGGTCCGATATTAAGGGTGCTCAGTTTCGTGGCTAGTGGGCGACTTGATTGATTATCGAGCTTTGGTGAGTTCTCATGCTTCGAGGAGGGACACTTATTGTTTTGTTCTTTTTTTGTATTTTCCTTTCGGAAATGATGTTTGGGCTAGGCCCAATTTCAATCTATTGTATTAGATGGATATGATGAGAAAAGTGTATTAAACTTCCGCTTTTCATTTTATAAGAATGTTTTGAACTTGGACTATTTGTACTCTTATTGTTCTATTTCTTATGTTTTGAGAGTTAAGTGGCTTGTGTGGAGTCTTCCCGGTTCTATATGCATGTTACATCTAGGGCGTACCCCTGGGTCGTGACAAACTTGGTAATCAGAGTACAAGGTTTAGAATGGTCCTAGGATATCTCATAAGCCACATCTAGTAGAGTCCTGTTCATGAGTGTGAAGCCCTACACATTTATGAATGAGAGGCTAAAAGATGATTAGGAAACTCCACTTCTTTCATTACTCCTAAGTCGTGCAATAGAGTCTAACTCTATAAGGTCTCTCTCCTAATCCTTATCCTATGTTCTTCAAGAAATGACTACCCAAAGATCTTATGCTAGAAGGAATGTGAGGGAGAATGCGGAACAAAAAGCTCCTCCCCAAGCTCCTCAAGTTTTGGTCAATCCTTTGGTCAAGCATGTTTCTAATGCTGACTTTCAGGCTGTTTTTCAAGTATTGGCTCAAGTCGTGATGGCCCAAGCCAATAGGGAGGTTGTGGTTCCCGCAAGCTCAAATGTGAATTCAAAAACTTCAAGAGTGAGGGACTTTACTAAAATCAATCCTACAGAGTTTCATGGTTCCAAAGTTGGGGAAGATCCTCAAGAGTTTATCGATGAGGTTTATAAGGTGTTGATGATCACGGGAGTTACGCCAGTGGAAAAGGTAGAGTTGGCCTCTTATCGATTGAAAGGTTTGGCTCAAATATGGTATAACCAATGGAAGGAAGGGAGACCGGAAGATGCGGGTCCTCTTGATTGGGAGAAATTATGACCGCTTTTGTTGATGGGTTCTTTCCTCTTGAGATGAGGGAAGCCAAGGTGCTTGAGTTCATTAACCTTCAACAGGGGTGTATGAGTGTGAGGGAGTATGCACTAAAGTTCACTCAATTATCTAAGTATTCTCCATCAATGGTTGCGGATTCAATAGCTAAGATGAGTAAGTTTGTTTCGGGTGTGTCACAAATGAAGGTAAAAGAGTGTCGAACCGCTATGCTCATTAATGAGATGGACATCTCTTGTCTCATGGTACTTGCTCAAAAAATTGAGGACGAGAAACTCAAGGAAACGTCTAGGGAGGCAAAAAGGGCTAAGATCGGTGATGGTAATTTCTCTAACACAAGGTCTGATGGACAAGGTTGTCCTAGATTCCCACAAAGGTTTTCCAGTTAAGGTTCCTCCAATGCTCCTCCTAAGCTCAACCAAGTTAGGGTGTCTAATCCTAAGACTAAAGAAGGTAATGGTAGTGGATCTTCATTGCCTAGGTCTAATTGCACTAAGTGTGGAAGGAGGCACGATGGTGAGTGCCTAGCCGGCACAGATGGTTGTTATGGTTGTGGTAAAAGTTGTCACAAAATGAGGGATTGTCCAATGCTTACGGCTAAAAGAAGAGAGGGAAAAAAAGCTACTACTAGTGGTGCGGGTTTAGATGTTCCTAAGTAAAACCACTCTTATGCTCTTGAGACTAGAGGTAAACAAGAGAGTTCTCCAGATGTGGTTACCGGTATGTTGAAAGTTTTCCAACTTGATGTATATTCTTTACTTGATCCCAGTGATACCTTGTCTTTTATGATGTCATATGTGGCTTTGAGGTTTGATGTTCTTACGGATGTGTTGTTAGCACTTTTTTCTGTCTCTACTCCTGTTGGCGATTCTGTGGTGGCTAAGAGGGTCTATAGAAAGTGTCCCATTTCCTTGTCCATAGAGTTACTCTTGTTGACTTGGTAGAGCTTGATATGTTTGACTTTGATGTTATCTTGGGTATGGATTTCCTGCACTCATGCTATGTTTCTATTGATTGTAGAATATTAGTTCCCAAATGAACCTATCCTAGAGTGGAAAGGGGGAAATTCTATGCCTAAGGGTCAGTTGTTTCTTATATTAAAGCTAGAAAGATGATTTCTAAGGGTTTCTTTTACCATCTATTTAGGGTATGGGATGTAGATTCTGAAACCCCTTCTCTTGAGTCGTTCCCCGTTGTGAATGAGTTTTCGGAAGTTTTCTTAGATGACTTACTCAGTATTCCTCTCGAGTGGGAAATAGACTTAGGTATTGACCTTCTCCTAGATACGCAACCTATCTATTTTCCTCCTTATCGTATGGCTCTAGAAAAACTTAAGGAGTTGAAAGAACAGTTGAAGGATATTTTTGATAAGGGTTTCATCGAACCGAGTATCTCTCCATGTGGTGCTCCAGTTTTGTTTGTGAGAAATAAAGATTGTTCTCTTCATATGTGTATCGATTATCGATAGTTGAACAAGGTGACCATTAATAACAAGTATCCTCTCCTGTCACGACCCAACCCACCGGGCTGTGCGGGTACCTACTCTAACACATAAGTAGGGGAACCCTCGATTCCTAATAAGTTAAAGACATGCAAAAGATTAAGAAACTGAAGGTAAAAGGAAATTCATAATTTTTTTTATAAAACAAGAGTTTTTACACATCCAACACCAAACATAAATAAACAACACCCCAGGGATCTAGTCTAAACAGGTACAAGAGCTTCTAAGATTACAAGGTATATACATGATAACAAATGACGCAGCTCCCACCACATGGAAGGAAAAATAGGAGTTGTTGGAGATTGTCTTCGTCTTCACCTATGAAACATCACTGACCCTGTAACCAGACTATGCCAAAAAGGCATAGCAAGAGTAGTATCAGTACAAACCACACGTACTGGTAGGCATCATCGGTCAACCCGATACCCACCGCAAATATAACAAATCGACTAGAAGGAAACATGTAATAAGACTGTTCATTCATCCACCTTTATAGCCTTCTGCCCTTACTGTTTCCGAATATTTTAAAATATACTAGTACACTTGATTCTAGCCCCTTACCTCACTCCGTTCATGATCATAGCTTAACTATTCTATCACTTAGAGGAGTTTCTGGATGTAACCACTACCAACCCGGCCAACTGCTCATGACATACCCTTACTTCTTCCACATCACCACTCAGCCCTTGGCCCCATTGTACCTCCTATCAAGGCTCGCTAAGCGTTTCAATACTAATCCCTTTTTAAGGTAAGACCTAGCTACTTAACATTTATGACACAAACACCTCCCCACTTCTCAAATTTTAAGAGCACCAACAACCTCTCTAAAGTAATACACAATAACTCTTAGAACCTTAGTCTCCATTAACCATACCACATCCTGATTGGGCCTAACCATCTAAAAATCATTTAGTAACAAGATATATAACAAGTAAACACAGCCTGGTAAACACACATATATACAGAATTCATGCAACATTATCATTCAAGAGCACCATACTAATTCCCAACATCCATGACAGGTAGATATGAACGTAATAGTCACCAATGGTTCTCTTATAGAACCCATACCTAAGTTGTTAGTGTGTCGGAACGTGACACCAGATCTAATATGTTTGTTGGAACGTGATACCCGATCTAATATATGTGATGGAACATGACAACCGATCTAATAAATGTGTCGAAACGTGACACCCGATCCAGTATGTGTCAAAATGTGACAGCCGATCCAATCAGCACAACCACAATCGCAATCACACCTATAATGAAATTTCTCATAATCATACAATCAAATATTAGGCTTATGGCATGTAGTTATTCATATTTAGTCATTTCACCGAGTTCAATTCATAGTTATTTATTCCCATACACACATGCATATAATGAAACCACTATCCAACATATATCACACAAGCAGGAAATCAAATCATCACCTACTCCTAGTTCACAGGATGGGACTTCCCCCTACAGTACACATCTTATGTAACCACTAGGAATACATGTACAACCATCCTTTTTTCGGTGCACGAAGGCAAATGCATGAATTCTACCATTAACAATATACTGCACAGTGAACATGGATTCAAGACTACTCAATTAATAAACCTAACATACATGGATGCCAAGCAGCTGCAGAGGGATTGTAGCTCCAATCCTGGTTTCCAGACCTTGAGATGGTGGATTTTGCTGAGAATCTACAAGCTATCGTTATCCTTACGTTAGAAATCTCTTCGTCCTTCTTTCCCAAACCTAGAGCAGCCTTTTGAGGGTTTCTGGGTGATCCTCACCTATTTTTGGTATTTTGGGAAAAAGGAGAAAATAAGACTTCACGTTATTTAAGTTCTCTCCCCAACCTTCCCGTTCTGGCGCTCCTTGTCCTGCTGGAGCGCTGCCTCCCTAGTGGCATTTGTATGGCTTTGACAGGATGATGGGCCTAGTTTTCTTTCCTAAATAACAATGGTTCGGGTCGTTACATCTCCCAAGGATAGATGATCTATTTGACCAACTCCAAGGAGAAATTTATTTCTCTAAGACTGATCTTTGATCGGGTTATCACCAATTAAGGGTGAAAGATGCTGACATTCCTAAGACCACTTTTTGAACTCACTATGGTCATTATGAGTTTTTAGTAATGTCGTTTGGGTTGACTAAGGCTCCGGTGGCTTTTTTGGATTTGATGAATAGGGTGTTTAGACAATAACTCGACATGTTTGTAATTATTTTCATTGATGATATTTTGATCTACTCAAGTGAGGATGAGCATATTGATCATTTGAGGATCGTATTGCGAATTCTTAAGGAACGACAATTTTTTGCAAAGTTTAGCAAATGTTAATTTTGGTTAAGGTCTGTAGCTTCCTTGGTCACATTGTTTTGAGTACGGGTATTGAGGCAGATCCTAGGAAGATTGATGTGGTCAAGAGTTGGCCTAGACCTTTAACTCCCTCAAATATTAGATATTTCTTGGGTTTAGCTGGTTACTTTAGAATGTTTGTTGAGGATTTCTCTTCAATTGACTCTCCTTTGACAACTTCAACTCAAAAAAAGGTTAAGTTCATGTGGTCGGAAGCATGTGAGAAGAGTTTCCAAGAATTGAAAGATAGACTTACTTCCGCTCCGGTGTTGACCTTACTAGAAGGGACAGATGGTTTTGTGATTTATTGTGATGCCTCAAGAATTGGGCTAGGGTGTGTGATAATGCAAAATGGGAAAGTTATTTCCTATGCCTCAAGGCCACTTAAAGTCTATCAGAAAAATTATCCTACTCATGACCTTAAGTTATCCGTTGTCATTTTTTTTCTATAGATTTGGAGACACTATTTGTATGGAGTACATGTAGATGTATTTACCAACCACAAGAGTTTGTAATATGTTTTTAATAAAAAAGATTTGAATCTTCACTGAAGAAGGTGGCTTTAGCTATTGAAAGATTATGACATGAGTGTTCTTTATCAACTGGGTAAAGCTAATGTGGTAGCGGATGCTCTTAGTAGGAACCATCTATAGGTAGTGTTGCTCTTATCGAAGAAGAAAAGAAAGAGTTGGTTCAAGACATTCATAGATTGGCTTGATTAGGTGTACAACTAGTGGACTCCACCAAGGGTGGAGTTATGGTTTACAATAGTTTTGAATCATCTTTTGTGGCGGATGTGAAAGCCAAACAAGGTCTTGATCCAATTTTGGTAGAATTGAAAGGTGTGGTGCTTATGAAATCCGCTGAGGCTTTCTTCCAAGGGTGAGATGGGGTACTTAGATACGAAGGTCGTTTATGTGTTCCAAATGTTGATGACCTTAGGGATCATATTTTGACAGAAGTCCATTATTCATGGTATTCCATTCACCCAGGATGTACCGTAATTTACGGGAAGTCTATTGGTGGAATGGGATGAAGAATGATATTGCGGCATTCGTGGCTAAGTGTCCAAATTGCCAACAAGTGAAGGTTGAGCATCAGAAACAAAGAGGCTTGTCCCAAGACATTAGCATTCCTACTTGGAAGTGGGAAGACCTGAATATGGACTTTATAGTTGGTTTGCCTCGCACCAGGCAACAACATGACTCTATTTGGGTGATAGTAGATCGGATGACGGAACCAACTCATTTCCTTTCGGTCAAGGTTTCCTACTCGGTGGAGGACTATGCCAAGTTGTACTTGAGAGAAATGCTAAGGTTTCATGGAGTGACATTTTCCATTATTTTCGATTATGGTACCCAGTTCACTTCTCAGTTTTGGACGTCACTCCAGAAGGGGCTTGGCACTAAGGTTAAGCTTAGCACGACTTTTCATGCCCAAACTGATGGGCAAGCGGAGCGTACTATCCAAACTTTGGAAGATATGTTAAGGGCTTGTGTGATCCATTTTAAGGGTAATTGGGATGACCAGTTTCCATTGATTGAGTTTGCTTACAATAACATTTATCACTAAAGTATCAATATGGCTCTATTTGAGGCCTTACAACGTAGGAGGTGTAAATCTCCCATAGAATTGTTTGAGGTGGGTGAAGTTGTCTTAATAGGTCCCGAAGTAGTACAAGAAGCCATGGAGAAAGTTCGGCTTATAAGAGGAAGGTTGAAAACGGCTCAAAGTCGGCAAAAGTCCTATGCCGATGTGAGAATAAGGGATCTAGAATTTGAGGTTAACGATTGGGTTTAGTTGAAAATTTCACCCATGAAGGGTGTAATTACAATTGGTAAGAAGGGGAAGCTTATCCTCGGGTATGTAGGCCCATATCAGATTTTGAGGTGTGTTGGTAAGGTTGCTTATGAGTTAGATTTTCCAAATGAGTTGGCAACAATGCATCCCTTTTTCCATGTCTCCATGCTTAAGAAGTTTGTTGGAGATCCGACATACATAGTTTCCCTAGAAGGGTTGGGAGTCGATGAAAGTATTTCTTATGAGGGAGTCCCGATTGAGATTCTAGACCGGCAAGTTAAGAGGTTGAGAAACAAGGAAATAGCTTCGGTGAAGGTTTTGTGGAGGAATCAATGAGTTAAGGATGCTACTTGGGAGGCCGAGGCTGATATGATGTTCTGATATCCTCATATCTTTCCTTATACTCCTATTTTAGCTTGAGGTAATGATTTCTCTTGGTTTTTCCTTGTTAGTCATGTGTTTTTATGTGTTTCCATGATTTCCTTATGTGATGCATGTTCATGGAAAGTTGTGTTTTCAAAAAAAAATGAGTTTGTATGATTAATTTTGCTCATGTTGTTATGCATTGGGTATGAGTTGCTTATAGACTTCATGAGATGAATTGATGAACATGCATTAACTATGCTTTTTGACAGTGAATTACATATAAGTTCCATAAGATTGTGTTGAGCATGCTTTTAGCTTGGAGAAGGTAGTTCCTCCCTGAACATGAGTAATGTTGAAATTTCATGCATATTAGGTTGCTAGATGTAGTTCCTACTTCCTTATGATGCATTTGAGTATGTTGAGCATGGAGTTGATGTTTCCTTATTATTTACGTGCATTGCATGCATAATGGGCAGATAGAGTTAGTTCACCCTTCCTATGATGTTTTGAGAACGTCCTAGCTTGGAGTCGATAGTTCTTCCTTGGTTGCATGAATTGCATTGTAGGTTTGGTCGTTAGTTCCTCTCCTACTCTTATAGAACCAGTTTAAATCTCATTTGAGGACGAATGATCCCATGGGGGAGATATTGTAACACCCCGTATTAAAAAAGGACCAAGTAGCTGCTTTTCGGACTTTCCAGGTGCCATCCATGAGGGGCCAACCACAACCCGTGGTTTGGGCCACAGATTGTAGGTGTGTCTGTGGATTGGTCCCTCAGAAATTATCCAGGCCATAGACCACAGTGGGACCTATGGACCATAGATGGGACCATGCCCCGTGGTCCAGGGGTCCGTGGATTGCCAAAAGTCTCTAACCACCATCCACTGTTCACCAGGACGGATTGCAGGTCATCTAATGGTCCCTCGACTGGGTCCGTGGTTGGTAGGTCGGTGGACTGCCGTAAGTAATTTTTTTCAGGGGCAGTTGGGTCTTTTCCTATTTAATTAATTCCTATACTATGTCGATTTGCCTATATTTAAAACCCCTATATAAGCTTTTCCAACCCCCAAATTAACCTATTTAATTCATTCTTCCAATTTCACAAAAGAAAATAAAATTCCACTACGAATATTCTCTCTCTAGAAACTTGAAGAAGAAGAAGAAGGATTCACCTAGGGTTTCAATCTAATGCTCCAATTCCTCCATTGCAAACTAAAAATTGTACTCAAGGTAGGATAGTTTTCATCCATGGATTCCTTCCATTCATGGAGTTCCCAAATTCCTCAATTTCAAAGATTAGAATTCCCCAATTGAGTTACGATTTTCTTCAAATATAATGGATTTTCTAAATTGTTGATTTAAATGATAAAATTATGATCTCTTATGCATGAATTGATGAATTACAATGATTTTATGATTATTACCCATATGAACCCACATAATCCTCCATGTTTTCAAGGTATGAATCATATGATGTGGGATTTTGATCTTCAAGGAAGAGTTTTATGAAATTAAGCATGTATTACAAGCTTTACACGTATTTATGATGAAATCCATATCTAACCCATGTTTTCTAAGAGTTTATGATTGAAAGTGGGTTTTGACCTCAAGAGGTAAATTATGGACTTATGCATAGTTTATCAAATCTATGCAAATGTTTTAAGGGTGCTTCGAGAGTAAAGTACCAATGATGTTGTTGTGTTGTGGAAGTATATTCTCACTAAAACACATACTAGCATGATGTGAAGGTATTTTCACATAAAAAGGATTCTTAGGTTGAAAGACTTTCTCACCTAATTGAATCAAAGACAAAGAGCTATCTTAATAAAACTAGCTTGAATTAGTTGTCCAAGGGAACCTGTTCTTGAGTAATGAAGTCAAGTAAGGAATGACTATTCTGTGGGAATTTATGCTTAGCACCGAGTGGATATTGATAGTTAGATGGAAGTTCTCCGGTAGTAGAGGCTGAGTTTCCAAAGTAATCTCATGAGATGGAAGCTCTCCCATTGAAGAGTCCGGGTTTCTAGTAGCAATCTCCTTATCTAATAACCATGTTCCTACATAGGTTGGTTATCTAGTGGATCCACTTAAGCTAGAAGTTCAAGGTTCTACCTTCGGCAAGTATGATACGTCTTTTCAGTGTGGGTAGACACCGGATTCCATGTCATAGCTCACATGGTCTCAATGTTGGTTAAGTCTAATTTCCCCACAAGTAATAATGAACTAAGTTACTTCAAGAAGTATCTCATATTAGTTCAAAGCTTTTAAATAAAGTGTTAGCTTGCATTGACCATGATTTATGACTTATGTTTTATAAATCTTTCATATAATGTTTTAGTTTGGTCAATTGCATGTCATGAAATGAAATGTCCCCTTTTAACATGATTTAAATGTTTTATGCATGGCTATCATACTTGGTACATTGTTTTGTACTAACGCATATTGTTGCCTACACTTTTCCAAATGTAGGGTCAGCTATTCAAGGTGCTCAGTTTCGTGGCTAGTGGGTGATTTCATTGATTCTCGAGCTTTGGTGCGTCCTTATGCTTTGAGGATGAACTTTTATTGTTTAGTTCCATTTCTTGTATTTCCCTTTTGGACATGATGTATAAACTAGGCCCAATTTCATTCTATTATATTAGATGGCTATTATGAGACAAGTGTATTAGACTTCCACTTTTCATTTTATAAGAATGTTTTGGACTTCGACTATTTTTACTCTTATTGTTCTATTTCTTATGTTATGTGAGATAAGTGTCTTGTATGGAGTCCTTCAGGGTTCTATACGCCATGTTACATCTAGGGGGTACCCCTGGGTCTTGACATTTATGAAAAATGTAAGTTGTTTGAACTGATCCAATATCGATGCTCAATACTACTCCCAATAAATATATAATCATGCTCAAATGTATAAAACATATTTTTTCTCAATGTTAGGTAATTCCTCAATATATCCTCTTAAAAGATGTAACTTTTCTGAAATATCTCGGAACGCAGTAACTTATTTAGAAATCAATTTTTTTTCTCAATCTAAAAAAAGTGATACATTTTGGGAATCATTTAAGTTACCTTAGAACTATTGAAATAACAAATATTTAAGTTGTAATCGTGAAAACTATATTTGAAATCATATTGTGATCTGATCATTGATGACTCAGGAAGTCATACTGCATAAATATTGATGGCATATCTAGATGTCATATTGCTTAAACATTGATGACATACTTGACTGTCATACTAATCATGAATCATAGTTCTTTTCTCAATGTGTAGATAGTACTTTGGGAACCGTTTGTGTTCCCTTAAACTCTTCTCAAAAGACACTACAAAATACTCTTGAACTCACTTTAAAATTTCAAAATTAATGCATGAAATAAATACACAAAGGATTTTAATAAAAAATCTCATAAACTAGGGTTCATATGAAATAAAAATATGAACAACAACCCAATAATCTCAATGCATAAAATATCATAATCTCATAATTAAGAAATTAGAACTCCAAATAAGAATGCAAGTCGAATTTAGATTTTCATGAATGTTTTAGTATTATACTTGATTTATGTCTTTGTCACTGAATTTTGATGTAGGGAGTGAGGAAGAACTAGTGCAACACTATGAATATCCTTATATACCTGATTATGAAGCTTTTAGAGTGGTAAACTTTTGTGTAGACTTTCTTGAGCTTGAGGAAGAACATTAGATTTCTTGGAGGAAATCTTTGAGCTTGGAATCTTGGGGTTTGATCTTGAGAGAAGAAACTCTTTGATGAAGTTCTTAAGGTGGAAGAACTTGGAAAAACCTTGGATGGAAAGTTTCTCTTTGTATCTTGAATTTTTGTACTGAAGGTTTTAGGGTTCTTGATAGAGAAGAAATCCTAGTGAGTTTTAAGAGAATTTCTAAATACTTGAATGTTTAGATTGATGATTTTGAGAAGAAAACTAGTTAGTTGAATGATATACTCGGTTAAAACACTCAAAAATGACTTAAAACAGGGTTAAAAAGCTTGGGAAAGGACCAAATAACCCTAGAACGTGTGCCGGAAGTTACTGAAAAAATATTTCAGCAAGCCTTCACGAGAGGGTCTACAGTTCATGGATATTTCCACCGTCCATAGGTCTATCATAGAACATTGATTGCCTGACATGAATTCACTAAAACAAGAATACCTTTTTACTCGAACACGAAATGAGGCAAACTTGGTGGCGTTGAAAAGAGAACGCATAGACCTTTAATTTGATAGGTCATGGACCACCTAATTTAATGTATTCTGAGAGATATGATTTTTTGAAGTTGCCCCAAGTATAATCTTATCTAAAAACATAATCAATAAGGGAACTCTAAACTCAAATTTGTGCTAGGGATTTCTTCTGACCTTGCTCTCATACTAAATAATTGAACTTAACACCTATGAATAATTAAAGAACCACCCGACACGACCTTGTACGTAAATGTAGAATAGTTTGGGTCTTAACTTAGAAATTTCATGGTGTAAAACCGTTAAATAAAAATAAAACTCATGAACATGGTCAATGCTTCTTAAAATTGTAATGAAAACTTCATAAGAACCTTAAGGTAACTTTAGCTCATTTTGTGGGATATTTATTATAACTGACATAGACCACATGAGCTATAATGTGGATTCAATGTCTTGCTCTCATGTCGAAAAAAGATATCCTATTTTTCAAGGTAAGAAACATGAACTTCTAGCTTAGGTGGATCCACTAGCTCTGTCAGTTAAGATAATTCTACGAGGGCACTTAGTTAGGGACAAGGAGATTGCTTCTACATGCCCGACATTTACTAATGGGAGAGCTTCCATCTCTATATCCTCTCACTGCTAAGTAAGATCACGATGGAATTAGTCATAAACATAAGCATATCATCATACATGAAAAAGTACAATTATGTTACTAATCTAAACTTAAAACATTATAGAGTAATTCCTTAATTCATGAATCATGCATGTGTGAGAAAACCTTTCACCAAACAATGATCTCTTATATGTGATAAAACCTTCCACAATTTTATTGATGCTCATCTTAAAGCAACCTATATCATAAAAGATTTATTTTCATAAATCATGCATAACTTCCATAAAAACATCCTTCATAGATTCCTAGCTTCTTCATCAATTCATGTCTTTAAGAGTTCATGGTAAAAATCATGGAAATTGCATGGGTTCATGTAAAATCAATGGGAAAGCATGAAATTTAAAACAAATCATGATAAGATCAAAATTAAACAATTGAATCGACACAATTAGAACCCAGGAAGAATTGAATGAAACCCTTATCAAATTGATGAAATTGAATTGGAAAATTGAGGAATCATTGAGACTCAATGGGTTAATGGAACCCATTGATGAAACGCTACATACCTTGAGGATAAAATACAAAAAGAAATGGAGGAATAGGAGACTTGAAGCTTTAAAACCCTAGTTTCCTCTTGAGTTTGAGAGAGAATTGGAGAAGATGAATATAGATGAGATTTTGGAATTTGAGTGAATGTGAGGGTTTGGGTAGATTTAAGGGTTGAAAGGAAGTTAAAGGACGTAGGATTAGGATCAAAACGATATAATATAGGTATTTAATGCATAGGAAAACGACCAAAATGCCCTTAAAAATAATTGTTAGATGCTTTCTATAGTTGGGACCTACGGTCCACAGAAGTTTCTACTACTCGTAATGGCCAACCGTAGAACAACCTTTAGAAACCCAAATTCACCTTACTTTCCACAAAATCGATCTACAAATCGCTGACTTTCCAACGGTCCGTAGAACACACACTAAAGTCCAACTTCCACTAGGTTTTAAACCTTTCTACGAGACCTCTGCTACGTCCTATAGAACACACTACGACCCTTCAAATCCTTCCGTAGAAGTGAGGTCCTAAATCAAATCTATGAACTGAGCCTATAAATCAGTCTTACGATCTGTCAACCTTCCTACGACTCATCTTTTCAATTGGTATGTCCAATCTTCAGAAACCTAAAATTTCTAATCTCAACTCATGTTCTGCGACTCACCTTCTACGGCCTGTAGAACCTTCTATGGTCTATAGATGGGACTTATAGGTCACTGAATCGACAAAGTTTTTGAACTTTTCCTTTCTGAATTGACTTTCCATTTTCTGAGGTGTTATATATAAACTTATCATCTCAATATAAATCCACTCCTTTTGTCTTATAATAAAATCATTAGTCCACAATAAGATCCTTGAAATACACTTCACAACTTAAACACATTGATACCTTACCAAATATCCGCCACTATGGTTTCCTTATTAACAATGCCTAACACAAGCATCTGTAGTAACAACCAGTTAGTTTCTCAAGTGTGATTGCAACATTAAACATCCTCTTTCCCGAATGGTTGAAACTACTGATAGTTCCTTAACTAGTTAGGCATCACGCTCGATAATTGATGTCTTTATTTCCATTTATCACTAGTAACACATCATGAAAGTATGTTAGATCCACCATTAGAACATATCATACCCATTATGAAGATCGTACCTAGATAGCCACTACAATACATTACCAGATTCTTTAAAGCTATAGACCAAAGCAATATGCACCATTTCGTAGACCAGGTCGATAGCAAAAGTAACACATTCCATAACCCTCACAAATTAAACACATGTACCACTGTTGTAGTTGTATCATAACCCTTAAACCATTCAAATTTTCTTCCTTGTTGAATAACTAACCGTAGAAGATAAAATGTTCATGCATTCCCCCAAACCATTGTTCGCTCTTACTATTTAAATATCCTCAAAATGCATCATGTAACTATAACCTTCTTCAATTTCTTTGAATAGAAGAACATTCCAAGTCTGAAAACTCATTTTTTCCATAAGTCTATCAATTCTGCAATAGACTTCCGCGTTAGTACCAGATCCATCATAAAAACCACATGATAACATCCTAATTGCATGCACAATGAACCAATCATGAGTGTCACAATCGAAAGTATACCCTAGGTGTAACATGGCATATAGAACCCTGAGAAGCCCTACACATGCCACTTAGCATACATCATACTAGATAATAGAAATACAGATTTCAAAGAAGTAGTCTTATATCATAAAAAAGAGTTTGATAAAAACGGAAGTCTACCATAAGTCTCAATAAGACATATATTAGATAATATGGAAAATGATTGGGATGTAACCCATACATCACATACAAAGTCTGAAAATTGAAATGGCATAAATCTATAAGAGTGTCTCGATCCTCAAAACACGAGGACTCACCAATCCTTGAATGTCAAAAGATCAACTAGCCACAAGGGTGAGAGGTAGGAGCGTCCGAACCTACATTAGTGAAACAATATTGGCACAATTATGCATTAGTACATGGAATGTACTAAGGATGATAGCAATACATAAGAGTTACGAACTCATGTTAAAAAGGACATTACATGACACGCAATGACCAAATTAAATCATAAGATAAAAAGTTACAAATTATAAATCATACTCTTGGTGAATGCAAGATAAAAATCTTTAAAATACTTGTGAGATACTTTAGAAGTAACCTTAATTCATTATTATGGGAAGTTTACCATGTAACCGAGATAGAACATCTGAGTTATAACATGGAATCCAATGTATGTCCCACACCAAAAAGGGGTGTCCTTACTTGCACATGTAAGAACCATAAACCTGAGCTAAACTGAATCCACTAGCTAATGTCTATCTTAGACTATCATCCTATGGTGGCACATAGTTATGGGATAAGGAGATTGTTACTAGAGACCCAACCTCTACTAACGGGAGAGCCTCCATCTTAATATCCTCTCAGTGCCAAACAAAAATCCCATGAAATAGTCATTAATCTTATTCATTTCATCATCGATGGAAAGGCCCAATTAAGCAACCAATCAAAACTAGAGTAATTTAGAATAGATCCTTAACTTGATTCAACTTAGGCGAGAAGACCTTTCTACCTCATGAATCCTTTTGTGAGAAAACCCTTTCACAACAACAACAACATTGATACTTCACTCTTAGAGCATCTTTAAATCATTTGTATGAATTTCATAAAAGAACATGCCTATCTTCATAATTCATCTTTCATGTTCATAAGCTTCATCAAGTCTAAAAATCATGGATGATGCATGGGTTTATGTAAATTTAACTTAAGAACATATAATTACTTCAATTCATGCATATAGAAAAATAGAAAAAACAATCAACTGGATCATGATTGAAAAGAACTCATGAAGATTCCTTAACTTTGATTTGAGAATCTAACTTGTAAAATTAAAGATTTTAGTAATCCTATGGAGGAAAAGAATCCATAGGTGAATACTAACACACATTTAAAAATCAATGCCCACAATCTATGGGGAATTGGAGTTCTTGAAGCCAAACCCTAACTTTGTCCTTCCTTAGCTCTTAAGGGAGTTTTGGGGGTGATCTTGGAGGGAATTTAGGAGAATGATTTAGAATGGGTAGTTCTAGGGCCTATATTACTTATATAGGGCTTAGGTTTAGGAGCAAAATGACCTAGTTTAGGAATTAATACATAGGAATAAAACTTAAAAGTCCATTAACAATATTGTCGAACCCTTGTACGGTTTGGACCTACCGTACTGGTCAACCATAGAAAAGTATAGAAACTTTTGAATTTGGACCAACTTTTGACAGAACCTGTCTACGACCCGTAGGTCTTCTTAGGGTTCGTAGACACCAACCGTACAAACCTAGTTAACCCTCAAAATTTCACTAAGTTTGGGACTCACCTATGAGACCTATCTATGACTCATACACGGATTGACATACTGTCCTGATCAAGCATCAAATGAGGTACTGAAACTTGATTTTTCCAAAACTTTATCCTAGGTCTACGGTTCCCCTTCCCATGTTCTGTAGGTTGGAACCATAAAACCAGTCTCAGACTATTTTTCTACATTATCCTTTTGCATGCGACTTTCCCACTTCCAAGTGTTACATATCTCCCCATTGGGTGCATTGGTCCTTGAATGGGTCTCAAGCTAGCATGAATAGAGTAGGAGAGAAACTAACAACCCAACATGAATGCAATCACATAAATGCATATATTAGAGGAGGAAAAATCATCTCCACGCTAAAGCATATTTAAACCATCATTTCACAAGGCATACATGCAATTCATACTTAAGATACATAAGCATGAGGAATCACTCCAAGTTAGATCATAACATCAAATCAGATTTTCATGAGCATGTATGCATGAGGAAACATGAGGTTGACTAAGACACATGAAACCAAAAGGATGAACCATGAGGGGATAAATACTTCAAGCTAAAGTAGGAATGGTGGGAAAGAGATAAAGATATCGGGATATCATATCAGCCTCGGCCTCCGAAGTAGCACCCTCAACTAACTGATTCCTTCAAACAACCTTCCCGGAAGCAAGTTCTCTGTTTCTTAACTTCCAGACATGGCGATCTAAAATCCCAACCAAAACCTCTCATAAGAAAGATTCTCTTTAACTCCCAAAAAATCCAAAGGAACAATAGATGTCGAATCACCAACACACTTTTTCAACAAGGAGACATGGAATACTGGATTTACCGAGGCTAAATCGTTAGGAAGATCAAGCTCATAGGAAACGTTACCAATACGCCTCAAAATCTAATTTAGGCCTACATATCGAGGACTAAGCTTCTCCTTCTTTCCAAATCTCTTTACACCCTTCATAGGTGAAATTTTCAAGCAAACCCAATCATTAGCATCAAACTCAAGATATCTTCTTCTAATATCAGCATAACATTTTCCAACTTTGAGCCATTTTCAACCTTTCTCTATTAAGCCAAACTTTCTCCATAGCCTCATGTACCAATTCAAGACTTATCAAAGCAAACTCATCAAATTCAAACCATCCAATAGGATATCTACACGTCCTACCATAGAGTGCCTCAAATAGACCCATACCTACACTTGAATGATAACTATCATTTTATGCAAACTCAATAACCGGTAATTGATCATCCCAACTACCCTTGAAATCAATCACAAGATCTCAACATGTCTTCCAAAGTCTAAATAGTACACTTTGCATGCCGTTTGGTTTAAGGATGAAAGGCTGAACTAAGCTTGACAAGAGTACCAATCCCTTTTGGAAATATTTCCAAAATTGAGAAGTAAATTGGGTACCAGGATCAAAGATAATGGATAGGGCAACTCCATGAAATCTAACCATCTCCTTTAGATACAACTTAGCATAATTTTCCACCAAATAAGAAACCTTGACGGGAATGAATTTACCTAAGTTCGTCATACGATTTATTATAACCCAAATTTAGTTATCTTGTCATCGAGTGCAGGGTAAACCAATAAAAAATATCATATTCATATCTTCCCAGTTCCAAGTAGGAATGGTTATATCTTGGGACAAGCCTCCCACATTTTATTGCTTAACTTTCACTTTTTGACAATTGGAGCACCTAGCCACAAATTCCACAATATCCTTCTTTATTCCATTCCAACAATAGACCTCCCATAAGTCATGGTATATCTTGGTATATCTTGGTGGATCCCTAGTGAATGTAATACCAAGAACTTGGGCTTTTGATAAAATCTTCTATCTCAAGTCATCAACATTTGGAACACACAAATGACCTTAATATCTAAGTACACCATCTCTTCCTTGGGAGAAAGCCTAAACGGACTTTTAAAGCACTACTTTCTTCAGATCAACCAAAATCAGATCAAGACCATGTTTGACATTTATATCCGACACATTTGATGATTCTGAACCATTATGAACACTGACAACACCCTCACTTGAATCAACACACCAAATACCTAGCCGAGCTACTCTATGAACATCACGAACCAACTCTTTCTTACTATCCTCAACATGTGCAACACTATTCATGGAAAACTAATTTAAGGCATCGGCCACCACATTAGCTTTGCCTGGGTGATAAAGGACACTCATGTCATATTCCTTCAAGTTCTAACAATCTATATTGGTTAAGATTCAAATTATTTTGCTTGAACACATATTGTAAACTCGTGTGGTCGGTAAAGACATTTATATGGGCACTATACAAATAGTTTCTGCAGATATTTAAAGCAAAAACCACCGCCTTTAGTTCCAAATCAAGGGTAGGATAGTTCCTTTGATAAATCTTATGTTGCCTTGAAGCATCTGCAATAAATTTCTAATGAGTGCTAGATTTTCACTCATTTAAGGTCTAATTAGCTTAACAACTAGTGTCCTCAATGCCTAACTTTGTCATTTCTAATCAAATATGGGTGATATGCTGCTATAAATGCAATTGGACAAGGCATTGACTAAATCATGAAATAATGGCCAAAAAATGCAAAAGAAGTGCAAAATGTACATTGTTGATCGCCTAGCAGGAGAGGTGGATCACCGACTAAGCTAGACTTTGCCTAATTTGACAGTGCATAGCACTTTCCCTTACCAAAGAAGGTCTGAAAAATCCAATAGAAAAGGTGATACATCGAATGAGAAAGGTTTATTTGAAGCACATCGCCCAAAGTGACAGCGTACAAGGCAAAAATTTAATGCTCTATAACACTTCGGAAACTAGTAGGTGTAGCTAAAGCTTTACGTTAGGGTTAGAGCCTTGAACGTAGTTTCCCGTACCTTAAAATATATGTTTTTGTGTTAGAACATTGAGGTTTAAACCCCAAGGAACAACCATGGGTCCTTGAGGAAAAGCCTCCTAGAGGCTGCCTGACAGTGACCCACAAAGGGAACCCATGCTCTGTGGGTAGGCACCCTTGGATAAAACCTGCAAAATCAAGCCACATACCCCAACCCACGCTTCACCATTACGGGCCATGGGCCTGAAAGCTTATTTTTGGGAATTACTTGAGTGGTACTTTGGTGTTTTCCATTTTAATTAATTAATAAGTGATGTCATTTTAGTCTATTTTTAAAAACCTATATAAATGTTTTAGACACCTAAACTAACTCATCTAAATCATAACTCCAAATTCCCAAATCAAAACCACATTTCCCCCAAAATCTTCTCTATAGAACTCCAAGGAAGAAGAAGAAGAGAATCAAGCTAGGGTTTGAAGAAAGTGGCCTTTTCACTCAATTTCATGGGGATTCTTCAAAAAGGTATGGTAGCTCTTCATCCATGGGTAGCCTTCACCCATGGAGCTCCTTCAGAACCCCCTAATTTCAAAGCTAGGAAACCCAAAAGCTAAGGTTTGACTTCAATCTCATGGATTCCTTTTAAATTCATTTTTAATGATTGAATTATGTTTGTTTATGGATATATTGATGATTATATATGATTTTAAATGAATTCCTCAAGAATCCATGAATTCCCTTATTTACCCAAATTGGATCTCAATGTGTGGGTATTGATTGATGTAAGTAGAATGTTATAGAATTTTGAAGGTTATGAATTGATTACTTGAATTATTTTATCATCCATGTCTAATGTATTAATTATATATGTGTTGATGAATTATGATCCATGGTCCTTGAAGGGCAAAGTATGAGAATTATGCATAAACATTAGATTTATGTATATGTTTTAAGAACACTTTGAGAGTAAAGTGAATATGATTATGAACTAGTTGTTGTGTTGTTGAAGGTTATATTCATGTACACACTTATATATGAATATAATATTATGTGAAAGGTTTGTCACATGTAAAGATTCTAAGGTTAGAAGACGAGTCTCACTTATCCAATCTATGAGCTTTAGTATTAGTTGTGTTGTATTGAGTGCCAAGACATTCTTCAATAATTATGAACTTATGTCAAGACTTAATATGAACTCAATGGGAATTAATGCTTAGCACCGAGTGGATATGAATATGTGATGGAAGCTTTTACACTAGTTGAGTTCGACTTTCCAAATGGTTCCTTATACCTTAGTTGAGTCTGGGTTCCCAAAGTATGTGTCACATGAGATGGAAACCTTCTACCTTAGTTGAGTCCGGGTTTCTAAAAGAAATCTCCCTATCCCATAACTATGTGCCCTCATAGGTCTTTAGCTAGTGGAACCAACAAAGCTAAGAGTATGGTTCTACCTTAGGCAAGTAGGAAAACCCCTTTTCGGTGTGGGGTAGACACTGGATTCCATGATTAAGCTCACATGGTCTATGTCAGTTGAGGCTAATCCCACTATTATAATATGAACAAGAATATTAGTTATGAACTATAGTCATTCAAGAATATTTCCTTAGTATGGGTAGGATTATGGGATCTTATTCATGCATTGCACAAGGATGCTTTGAGGGTATTTATGGTATGTTTCGATTATGATATGATGACCTATATTTTGAATATGCTTATGACTTATGCTTTTCCACTAATATTCACGATGTCTCTTAAACTTGGTAAAGTGCATGCTTTTCAACTAAAATGTCCCTTTTAGCATGTTTTCGTGATTTGATGCATGGCTATCATACTTCGTGCATTTTTGTACTAACCTATATTTTTCTGACATTTTCCACAAGTGTAGGGTCTAGTGTTTGAGGTGATCTTCATTTGATTCAAGCTTGGATTTGACTATTCTCCTAGCTTGTGGTGAGTCCCCATAAGTCGAGGATGGATGTTTCATTTGAATTTCATTCTTGTAATTTCATTTTTGGATTATGTTGTTTTGGGATGTTGTGAGACCCTGTGGTTCTTTCACATAGTATGTGTATCATTGCATGAGTTTATGAGGTTTATATAACTTGGTGTATCATGTTAGAAGAATAATTTTGCATAGGGGTGGTTAAAATGAAAGAATTAAACTAACATTATGGGTCAAGGATGCCCTTAAACAAGTTTGAGTTAAAGAATGTCTCTTCTAACACCCCTCCCGTTCGGAAGGTTTAAGTTAACCAGTACCTTTAGGGTAAGACAAAGAGTGCCTTATATGCTAATAATGATGTTTTATAAGGTGATATAGTTGCCCAATGATCGTAAGTTAAGTTTTGAAGTCAAGCAAGTTGGGAAATAAAAGTTGACAAAGGTTAGAGTAAGTTTCTTTAATAAACCTTCTGAAATTTGGGTTAAATGTCTCAGAGTTTTTCTCCCAATATATGAAATCCAATGTCTACGAGTCTACTTTCCAACGCATTAAACCATTTGTCCATACGACTTTAGAATTGAGAGATATTTAGATTTTAGTGAGACTACACAAGCAGGCATGTGAAGGTGGGTCCGTCGCCCCTATGTCTATTTAGCTCTATAATATTTGGTTTCCCTTCGTTCTAACTCATTTTTTTCGACCAAAATACGAAGGAAACAGTCCTAAATCCTCTCAAAAGGTTCCGTTATCATCCAAGCAATATTTACAAGATTTCAATGTGGTCTCACCATTGGACCGTTCATAGAGATTGTGTTACTTCTTTCCTCCTCGTTGGTTGTGATTTGAAGGATTCTTCATGGTGAAGGAGTCTCGTTTTTAGGTGGTGTTGTTGCTATTTGGAGGTAATCATTCTCACCCTTCATTTTATTGAGTGATTCCAAATTATTGCTATGCTATATAAGCAAGAATGCAAATAGACGGCTGGAAAATCAAATTTTCATAGTTATGTGATGTTGGGATGTTTTTGAAGTATTTTCTGATGTTGTTGTTGCTGGAATTTTTGGAAATGATTTGGTTGTGTGTGGTTGTTGTTGATATGACCTTGGAAGAGAAGAAGAAGTATAGATGGGTAATTAATTATTAGATAAATAAGTGTAACATTGGTTCTATTATTGCATTGCAATTTTAAAATGACTTCTTCTTGGTTCAACGTCATGTGTTTGAGAAGACTCTTTGGAATTGAGGAGACATGCTAAAATACTATAAGTTCCATCAACTTTAAGTTAAGGTTCTGCCCTATTATTCTTGTATTGCTTATGAAGATAAAGACGTGATTCCAAACGTAATTATTGGACGAACTCACAGGATGGTGATTGGAAGCCGTAAGTTTGAGTTATTTTGGTTATATTGAACAATTATAGGACTGTATTACATATATTTTTTCTGGATTTAATGGTTTGAAGACTCATGGTTTGGATTTGGTTGTGGTTATTTTGTGGTTGGAGAGAAGGGGTGTGGCGATACGCCAAGTTTTTATTATTGTGCAGGCATATTCTATTTGGTTGTTATTGACTATTGTGTAGGCCTCCACTTGTTAATAGCTGCTGCAAAAATGTATGTTACGTCATTAATTTGGGGTGGTAATTTGGAGAGGAAAAGGTAATGAAGCATACATTTAAAAGGGGTCTGGCGAGCTAACTACTCTGCTAGTAAGATCTAAATTGGTCTGGCGAGCTAATTACTCTGCTAGTAAGATCTAAATTGCTACTTTGACCCTGCCATGTTAATATTCTGCCTGTAATGGTTGTGTGGCATGATTTTCTGTAGATTTCATACTATGACATGATTTTCTGTAGATTACATATTGTAAGGAAGGGGTACAATCCATATTGATACAACAATACTCAGAATTGAGGTATGTTAAGGCTAAGCACTGTACTTCCTTTGAGCACGAATTTTGGAATCCTAAATCGTCAAATATTGTTTTACTACTCTACTACTAGAAAGACCTTTTGTGAAAGGCATTGATATTGCAGCTGGTGTATTTTTGTGACTCCATTATGTTTCTATTCCACTCGTTCGGTTAGATAGCGTATTTGGCGTCTTTATGTCATTTTGTTGATTCTCTTGACTATAGGTCCATATGTACGAATTCTTATTCTTCTTTAGGTGTAGTAACTTAAAAAGATTAGGGATGAACAATATGAATTTGAAATCAGTCCTCCTTCCTCGCTAATTTATATGTTTGAAAACATTAAAATAAAACGTCGATCTCCAAAACTCTTAAATGTAAATCGTAGGTTTAAACTACTAAAAGTACGGGTTTTTTCTAAAATACTTTCTTTTACAAACTACTAAGGAAACATATATAGATACTAAGTGAAGAACTTTAAGATCTTTATGAACATCCTCAAGTTTAAGTTGCCTTTCTAAATTCAAGTTAAGTGTTCCAGTTTAATCTACAAGTATATAAGTTTCACGAGATATTTACATGTGATACGAAAGTGATTAAGAGATTATGAGGACAACAGTACCAATGAGCCAAGATTGGAAACATGATTCAAGTAACAAATGCATTACGAATCCATGGCATTACATGCTATGCATTCTACTTCTGAGCTACAATTGGAAGGTTTGGGGCCTATTACCTATATTTATAAGAATGAGACACAAATGGCCACAAGTTGACGAATATGATCCCGGTTCGCTATCGGAAGGCACCACCATTGCTAGCACTTGGTTGGGTATGGCATTCATTTGCATCTATATATATATGTATTCATGACATACGATTATGAGAGCATACCATTCATATTTAATTTATATAAGGTTTGATGTCAGGCATGGTGGCTACCAGAGTTTCTGTTTCAGGTGGTTTCTTTATTCCCCTTTATTCATACTGACGTACTATTGCCTAGGGACGCATTTTTGTTTCGAGCATACAGGTCCAGGTAGGGATTCTAATTGACCCCTCTGCTAGGATTCAGGGTTCAACTGTGAGTTGGTAAGCTCCACTTCTTCCTGGAGCTCTCATAGGATGTTACTTTTATTGTACAATTTGGATATAATCGGGGCCTTGTCCCGACCAGTGCTTATGTCACTCATAGAGGCTATTGTGGACACAGTATTGTGGGTTTCTTTTTGCAGCTTCCAATTTCCAGCCACATAAGGTTGGCATGTATAGATATGTATGTATGTGTGTATATCTTCATTGTAGCCTTGTTGGCTAGCTAGTACCTTATTATCTTTGGCTTGTCTACCTTCATCTATATGATTTACTGATATTCAGGTTATGACCTTAAGGGTCCAATGATACGCTCAAATTACACTTCCTTTCAGAAGCATAAGCGATCGTTATCAAATAAAGAACCCAACTTGTAGGTTGAGGTAGATCCCACGAGGAAAATGGTTTAGACTTTACTTTTAACCAACAATTATATTCAATTAGTCAAATTATTTCCAGAAACAGGTAATAAAAAGGGGGGTTGTGCTTGTGTGAAACAAATAGTAAGAACTTAATAAGTAAT